>JASANE010024385.1:0-10736 GCA_030248225.1 Trileptium ribeirensis
TCTGGATTTGGATTTGGTGAGGGGGGCTACACATCAGGTCGGGGGGCTACATTTTCATTAAAAATTTTTAATACATGGCCCGATTCTTGTGGGGAGTTACTATATTTCTATCCGGCCTATTGTAAGACTGTATGCTAAATTTGGTTTTTTTAAACTGCGTTTTCGTAAGGTCGGGGGGGGGGCTACATTTTGCATACCTCATTTTTTGCATTTTGTGACCTTCGGCCTCATAACTAAGCAACACATAGACATACGCTCACTTTCTTTTTTCACTGACACCTGTACCAATTACGATTATCGTTATATAGAATTATTGGCGCTAGTGCACTTTGACATTATTTACCAGCGTATGCGAGTTGTCAGATTTGACCTAGGTCGGGGGGGGGGTCAAAAAATTTCACGAAAAAAAAATTTCTGAAGCTTGGCGTCAGCTTCAGTGTCTATGTTTACCCCCAAGTTTTTTCGGAAAAATTAGCAAATATCAAACGATCACAGTAAAATGAAAAACACACATATGTATCATGTGCTGGCGATACCGCGAACGTTTACAGTGGGACATGTGTTTTTGGCTTCATTTGGCCCATCCAATTTGTGGATCCTAGCTCCTGCTATGTTAGGGGCACAGAAGTCCACCATACCTTATAATGACCGTCGGACAGTATATTGCTCCACCACACAGCGCAATTAAATTTCCTTCCAAAAGACTGGTGGTATGGGTCAAAAAGTGCCGATGTAGCCCCCCCGACCAAATTACATGGTTTCGTGAAATGACCCATATGTCTTGCTGGAATTTATAATATATATATTCTATATTATGATTTTATGAATTACAAGGGAAAAATCTATTATAATTATGCGCGAGTAAACTTAAAAGGACCCCGGCAACTATCCTATTTTGTATTTTTGGATAAAATTTGTTACGGAACACTTTTTGGTCAATTGAAATCCGGCATAAAACTGTTCCCGAACACAGCGCTCGCGATTGAAATCCAACCATTTTGTGTTCACGAAAATTGAAGTAAAATTACCCAAATGTTTGAGAACGAAAATTTGTCGATTTGATTTTGACGTCATTTTTGCATTAAATGTGTTCGCGAACACTGTACAATCCAAATTTAAGTGATAATACATTAGGGAAGGAAATTTCTGCAACAGAATTCTGTTCGAACACAAGGTCTAATTTCTGGCACTTGAATTTGATTTTGCCAATTTTCGGTTAGCGAAAAACCGAATGAAATCAAGTCTGTTTTCCGTAACAAGTGTTTGCGATTCGATATCGGTAATGACAGAATATGATGGCTTGCAGGGTCACCTTAAGTTTACTCACGCATTACATAGGCTACGTAGCATTGTGTTCGAAAATATTTATAGCAAGAGTCGATCGATACCAACACGACGAGATTGGGAGTGGGTCTGGCGACGAAACAGCAGATGTGTGTAAACAAGCGGATGTTTTGAATAATTCAGTGTTTGCTGCGTTTTCGTCATCGTCTCCGCGAAATAGCTACATACACGAGGTTTGGACTAAATTATAATACCTAAATAGCAACGAGTAACCGCAATTCCCGTTCCAACAATAGTAGTGCCGGTTGCGGTTCCGATAAAACGCAAAAACCATACCATAACTGGAATTCCGGTTTAAAAACTTTGTTTATTTATAAGTTTTTATCACCACATTTTTGCTTCATCTGTGGTCCAAACATACGTTATTTACAATGATCAAATACCAATACAACCAAAGAAAAGATACTGTTACCTCAGTAAATTTTCCCACTGAAACGTAAGTAGGACATATTTTAAGTAGGAATTTTTCATCTTGACCTTGCAGGAGTTTGTTGACAAAACAAAGCCAGGTCGATGTTTGCATCAACTGTTTTACCATTCAGAAATCCGCGGTGTATGTTAGAATTCAGCCGGTCTAATTTGATATGCATAACAGAGTTTGTTTAGAAGTACTTAGCTGTAATTTCGCTAAAGAACTTGCTTCAAACACCACCCCGTGTGCTTGTAAACTTTGTAAATCACTCTACATTAGAGTAAAGTAACATAATATCTGCAACGTAGCCAGAAACGGCTTTTTTGGTAATGAACTGCATTTACCGAAACTATGTGAAACAGTTCAGTTATAACATTCTGATCGAAATATCATCATCATGATCTAGCTGACGGTCACTGGTTGCCCAACATTAGCTTGAACAATGATGTAGTTGTCTGACCACGCTGTATAGCGAACGGCGTTTTTTGCTCTGGGGGACCAAAAACGACATCTTGATCGATAAAAAATTATTATTAGCTTCCTCAGCCTCTTCAGAGTTCCAGAAAGGCAATAATAATATTATCGTCGCAGTACATTAAGTTTAATGTAATATTAATTTTTAATACATTTTATATCCGAAGTAGCTATATTTTCTTCTTTAATCTTAAGTGGGCCGATCATTTGTAATATAATCCATTGCATAAACATTGTTGTTTTCATATATATTCGATTTTAACAAATATATAAATGTTAAAAATTATTATACGTTTCTAGTATAATATATGAAAGAAATATTATTTTAATTCCTATATATAAGGTTCGAAGACCACCGGGTTTAAATCGATGATTCCGGTTTCTGGTTCCAGCTCCGGTAAATTTACGTTTCGGGTATTCCCTGCTAAATAGTTTCTGTAGATGTTAAGTAGCACACAAATTACTGGAATAAGGAATTGAAAAATATGTAGACGCCAACACTTGTCTTTATATGATATTTCCTCCTATATTCTGCTATTATATTTTGGGTCGATATTGTGTTATTATTTATACAAAAAGTGCATAATGTATGGACCTTATTATTTAGTTTCTGCCAATGTGGGATTACGAAAATACACATTCTCCTACGAATGTGGCTTATTTTAATCTATACCGTCACCGCTATTCTTGACTACTCACATAGTATTTCCCGTGCTCCAATCTTATCTATCCATCTGCCTTTATGTATGTACATACGTATATATATGTATGTACGTACAATATATATGTATGTACGTACGTATATATATGTACATACATACGTACGTATACATAATACACATAAAAATTAGTGGATAGTTGGATCGGCATAGCGAAATACTTTTGTGTGATAAAGTAAAGTAAGGCCTTGAGTATGTACGCGCTGGGTTATTTCAATAAAATATTAGATAGTGCAAAACCAGAACATTAATAATATGGTTTATATCTATACAGCTGCTACAAATATTCAATTCCGAAGAATAATAATTTTGTTTATGGTCAAACATTTATCTATTAATTGCTTCTTTACACGAGAAGAAATTAATATTTTCAGCGGCGCAGCGAATCGCAGCAAATTATTCGGTCGGCTTCAAAGATTTCGGCTTCAAGCTTTAACTCCGAGGACGACGCAGATTCGTCACATGGGTACGTTATAGCGTAGCAATAATGTGGGTAACGCTTGTAACAGTACTCCCCTATGTGTAGTGCACACAATTTCGATAAACCGTTTTCAATTATCTATAAATTTAACTAATTGTTTATGTACAGTTATGTAATATGTAACAGTACTCCTTTATGTGTAGTGTACACAATTTCGATAAACCGTTTTCAATTCTCTATAAATTTAACTAATTATTTATGTACAGTTGTGTAATATACGTTGATGATGCATGTGTTTGATTTTGTTATCACTCTGCATCAACAGTAATGAGTTTATTTGCTGTGTTGTCGTGTCAGTGAATTATTGTCGGCTGGGAGCTTTATACAGGCCTCTCCACAAAAGTGGTGGACGGTGTCCAAGATTTTCGAACTCCGAACCGACACTCCAAAGTATGTTCGCGCTTGGCCCAGATTTTTCCATTAGGTAAATTTTGGCTTTCTCCATGTTTGCGCCAAAGCACCACCTAGGTATTCCGAGGTGGCATGGAAAATAATCGTCTTAGGAAGCTGTTATAACAACAAAACTATACTATTTGTATTATTTATACTATTTTTGGCAAACTCCTAAGTAAAATGAAGCGCGTTCTGCGGAAACTGCATATACATTTTTCTATTAAGTAAATAATAAACATGCAATAAAAACAACACACGTTGGATAAGCTTGGGGAATATAATAAAATGCACTTATACATCCCCATCTAATTTGGTTTTGGGACACAGGTTTCCACCTAACCAGATGGAAATCCTGGGTATTTCTGCGCAGGGGTTACACTAGGGGTCGAACCACCAAGGTATTATTTTGATGCATTATATTTATACAGATTTTTATGGACACACCTTTTATAGCTGGCCTCTCCATTCGTTACAGTTTTACTGGAGGGGCCAGAAAGCATGAAGAGGGACACATTCTCGTTCAGCCGGGGGATTCGAAATTTAAGAATTGTCGAGATTTAATTTTAGTCGGGGAATTAGTTAGAATAGCTAACAAATCGCTGCAACGAAGCTGCCAAAACTTTTTTGATAGAAAGTATAGCAAAATTATGTAAATTTGAACGCAATTTATGAACTTTTTAGCTTAAAAATAGAATTTTTGAGATAATTTTAGTCAATTTTGCGTCAACTAGTGACGTTTCGCGGCAACCAAAAAATTGTCAGTAGGCATTTGTATGAGGGGAACCAACAAACACCCATCCTGCCGATTTAGGCAACCCAACGTGTGACTCTGTATTAAATGGTTCCGTGAGTAGTACTAGAGCTATATATACAGTCAAATCGTATTGTGGTTTAGTCACGTGTTAAAATATGTTGACCACGATTTTGTAAGTTTTTCAACGAAATGAAGTAAATGTAACCTACACTGCATACAGTGTATTACCATGTTCTATTTACATTATTAGAGCATTATTATTTTTAGATTTGACAGCGCTGAAGAACGGATTGTTCAAGAAAGCGGCGATACCGTACAGTTACGACGACGTCGTCTCAACACTGCACCAATTCCAAAGTCTGGCACTGTTGTGGCGGGTCAGCATTCTGTCGACGGACAATCAAGTACAAATAAAACAGGTATATCTACATATATTTAATATAAACAAAAATAGCATTGGGACATGAATCAATAAGCAATTGTACACAGTTGATTTGATGTTTGAGATGTACAGAACACTTTGCTCATGGAAAAAATTTTAGCGTTAAGTTTTTAAGGACACATTGTTGGTTGCTCGCAAGTAGAACGACTGTCAAGTAATAGTGGCTGCGTACCTGTAGGAATAATCTAAGTTTCTGCGTTTACTGTCACGCAGCGTAATAACTTATTTACCTTCATCGGTTTTGTGGCGGTAAATAGCATCGGGACATGAATCAATAACGTAAACGGAGAAACGTAACGTTCGTTTGTAAACGAACGTTTTAACGTTTTTCCGTTTACGTTCGTTTTTATGGACTTATTTTTGTCCGTGACTGTAGATGTTGTACACACCCTTCGGACTGCTTGTAACCCGAAAATTAATTTGATTGTAACACGTACAAACTCTGGAAAGAATGGGTATTATGTGACTGTCATTAAGTTTCACTGTCATCATGTTTTCGATGTGATGTCATTAAGTTTTTCGCAGATTACTAGTAACTCTATCGAGATTGCAGAACGTAGTGAAGAATAGGTATACTTGCACCTTTTGCGTGCACAGGAAATTAGCTCTCAACAGCATACGTCGATATGATGTGGATATCGTACAATACCGCACAAGTTAGAGCAAAACTAACGCCGGCAATAAGTTTCCCATGTCCCAATGCTATTTTTGTTTATATTAAATATATGTAGATATACCTGTTTTATTTGTACTTGATTGTCCGTCGACAGAATGCTGACCCGCCACAACAGTGCCAGACTTTGGAATTGGTGCAGTGTTGAGACGACGTCGTCGTAACTGTACGGTATCGCCGCTTTCTTGAACAATCCGTTCTTCAGCGCTGTCAAATCTAAAAATAATAATGCTCTAATAATGTAAATAGAACATGGTAATACACTGTATGCAGTGTAGGTTACATTTACTTCATTTCGTTGAAAAACTTACAAAATCGTGGTCAACATATTTTAACACGTGACTAAACCACAATACGATTTGACTGTATATAGCTTTGTACTACTCACGGAACCATTTAATACAGAGTCACACGTTGGGTTGCCTAAATCGGCAGGATGGGTGTTTGTTGGTTCCCCTCATACAAATGCCTACTGACAATTTTTTGGTTGCCGCGAAACGTCACTAGTTGACGCAAAATTGACTAAAATTATCTCAAAAATTCTATTTTTAAGCTAAAAAGTTCATAAATTGCGTTCAAATTTACATAATTTTGCTATACTTTCTATCAAAAAAGTTTTGGCAGCTTCGTTGCAGCGATTTGTTAGCTATTCTAACTAATTCCCCGACTAAAATTAACTCTCGACAATTCTTAAATTCGAATCCCCCGGCTGAACGAGAATGTGTCCCTCTTCATGCTCTTTCTGGCCCCTCCAGTAAAACTGTAACGAATGGAGAGGCCAGCTATAAAAGGTGTGTCCATAAAAATCTGTATAAATATAATGCATCAAAATAATACCTTGGTGGTTCGACCCCTAGTGTAACCCCTGCGCAGAAATACCCAGGATTTCCATCTGGTTAGGTGGAAACCTGTGTCCCAAAACCAAATTAGATGGGGATGTATAAGTGCATTTTATTATATTCCCCAAGCTTATCCAACGTGTGTTGTTTTTATTGCATGTTTATTATTTACTTAATAGAAAAATGTATATGCAGTTTCCGCAGAACGCGCTTCATTTTACTTAGGAGTTTGCCAAAAATAGTATAAATAATACAAATAGTATAGTTTTGTTGTTATAACAGCTTCCTAAGACGATTATTTTCCATGCCACCTCGGAATACCTAGGTGGTGCTTTGGCGCAAACATGGAGAAAGCCAAAATTTACCTAATGGAAAAATCTGGGCCAAGCGCGAACATACTTTGGAGTGTCGGTTCGGAGTTCGAAAATCTTGGACACCGTCCACCACTTTTGTGGAGAGGCCTGTATAAAGCTCCCAGCCGACAATAATTCACTGACACGACAACACAGCAAATAACACTCATTACTGTTGATGCAGTAGTCGCATAACAAAATCAAACACATGCATCATCAACGTATATTACACAACTGTACATAAATAATTAGTTAAATTTATAGAGAATTGAAAACGGTTTATCGAAATTGTGTACACTACACATAAAGGAGTACTGTTACATATTACATAACTGTACATAAACAATTAGTTAAATTTATAGATAATTGAAAACGGTTTATCGAAATTGTGTGCACTACACATAGGGGAGTACTGTTACAAGCGTTACCCACATTATTGCTACGCTATAACGTACCCATGTGACGAATCTGCGTCGTCCTCGGAGTTAAAGCTTGAAGCCGAAATCTTTGAAGCCGACCGAATAATTTGCTGCGATTCGCTGCGCCGCTGAAAATATTAATTTCTTCTCGTGTAAAGAAGCAATTAATAGATAAATGTTTGACCATAAACAAAATTATTATTCTTCGGAATTGAATATTTGTAGCAGCTGTATAGATATAAACCATATTATTAATGTTCTGGTTTTGCACTATCTAATATTTTATTGAAATAACCCAGCGCGTACATACTCAAGGCCTTACTTTACTTTATCACACAAAAGTATTTCGCTATGCCGATCCAACTATCCACTAATTTTTATGTGTATTATGTATACGTACGTATGTATGTACATATATATACGTACGTACATACATATATATATGTACGTACATACATATATATACGTATGTACATACATAAAGGCAGATGGATAGATAAGATTGGAGCACGGGAAATACTATGTGAGTAGTCAAGAATATGCGGTTGCACGGTCATTAGATTAAAATAAGCCACATTCGTAGGAGAATGTGTATTTTCGTAATCCCACATTGGCAGAAACTAAATAATAAGGTCCATACATTATGCACTTTTTGTATAAATAATAACACAATATCGACCCAAAATATAATAGCAGAATATAGGAGGAAATATCATATAAAGACAAGTGTTGGCGTCTACATATTTTTCAATTCCTTATTCCAGTAATTTGTGTGCTACTTAACATCTACAGAAACTATTTAGCAGGGAATACCCGAAACGTAAATTTACCGGAGCTGGAACCAGAAACCGGAATCATCGATTTAAACCCGGTGGTCTTCGAACCTTATATATAGGAATTAAAATAATATTTCTTTCATATATTATACTAGAAACGTATAATAATTTTTAACATTTATATATTTGTTAAAATCGAATATATATGAAAACAACAATGTTTATGCAATGGATTATATTACAAATGATCGGCCCACTTAAGATTAAAGAAGAAAATATAGCTACTTCGGATATAAAATGTATTAAAAATTAATATTACATTAAACTTAATGTACTGCGACGATAATATTATTATTGCCTTCCTGGAAGTCTGAAGAGGCTGAGGAAGCTAATAATAATTTTTTGTATTTATCAAGATGTCGTTTTCGGTCCCCCAGAGCAAAAAACGCCGTTCGCTATACAGCGTGGTCAGACAACTACATCATTGTTCAAGCTAATGTTTTGCAACCAGTGACCGTCAGCTAGATCATGATGATGATATTTCGATCAGAATGTTATAACTGAACTGTTTCACATAGTTTCGGTAAATGCAGTTCATTACCAAAAAAGCCGTTTCTGGCTACGTTGCAGATATTATGTTACTTTACTCTAATGTAGAGTGATTTACAAAGTTTACAAGCACACGGGGTGGTGTTTGAAGCAAGTTCTTTAGCGAAATTACAGCTAAGTACTTCTAAACAAACTCTGTTATGCATATCAAATTAGACCGGCTGAATTCTAACATACACCGCGGATTTCTGAATGGTAAAACAGTTGATGCAAACATCGACCTGGCTTTGTTTTGTCAACAAACTCCTGCAAGGTCAAGATGAAAAATTCCTACTTAAAATATGTCCTACTTACGTTTCAGTGGGAAAATTTACTGAGGTAACAGTATCTTTTCTTTGGTTGTATTGGTATTTGATCATTGTAAATAACGTATGTTTGGACCACAGATGAAGCAAAAATGTGGTGATAAAAACTTATAAATAAACAAAGTTTTTAAACCGGAATTCCAGTTATGGTATGGTTTTTGCGTTTTATCGGAACCGCAACCGGCACTACTATTGTTGGAACGGGAATTGCGGTTACTCGTTGCTATTTAGGTATTATAATTTAGTCCAAACCTCGTGTACTTAGCTATTTCGCGGAGACGATGACGAAAACGCAGCAAACACTGAATTATTCAAAACATCCGCTTGTTTACACACATCTGCTGTTTTGTTGCTTTACGCATTTCTAATCTTGTCGTGTCGGTATCGATCGACTCTTGCTATAAATATTTTCGAAACACAATGCTACGTAGCCTATGTAATGCGTGAGTAAACTTAAGGTGACCCTGCAAGCCATCATATTCTGTCATTACCGATATCGAATCGAATTCCCTTGTTACGGAAAAAGTGTTGGATTTCATTCGGTTTTTCGCTAACTGAGAATTGGCAAAATCAAACTCCAAGTGCCAGAAATTAGACCTTGTGTTCGAACAGAATTCTGTTGTAGAAATTCCCTTCCTAATGTATTATCACTTAAATTTGGATTGTACAGTGTTCGCGAACACATTTAATGCAAAAATGACGTCAAAATCAAATCGACAAACTTTCGTTCTCAAAAATTTGGGTAATTTTACTACAATTTTCGGAAACACGAAATGGCTGGATTTCAATCGTGAGCAGTGTGTTCACGAATAGTTTTGCACCGAATTTCAATTGACCAAAAAGTGTTCCGTAACAATTTTTAAGCAAAATTACAAGAGGATAGTTGCCGGGGTCCTTTTAAGTTTACTCGCGCATAATTATAGTACAATTTTCCTTGTAATTCATAAAATCATAATATAGAAAATAATATTATGGGTAACTTGTGTAGACATATGGGTCATTTCACGAAGCCATGTAATTTGGTCGGGGGGCTACATCGGCACTTTTTGACCCATACACCAGTCTTTTGGAAGGAAATTTAATTGCGCTGTGTGGTGTAGTAATATGCTGTCCGACGGTCATTATAAGGTATGGTGGACTTCTGTGCCCCTAACATAGTAGGAGCTAGGGGGCCACAAATCGGATGGGCCAAATGAAGGCAAAACACATGTCCCACTGTAAACGTTCGCGGTATCGCCAGCACATGATACATATGTGTTTTTCATTTCACTGTGATCATTTGATATTTGCTAATTTTTCCGTGAAAAACTTGGGGGATAGACACTGAAGCTGACGCCAAGCTTCAGAATTTTTTTTCGTGACATGTAGCCCTCTCCCCCCCTCCGACCTAGGTCAAATCTGACAACTCGCATACGCTGGTAAATAATGTCAAATTGCACTAGCACTAAATTCTATATAACGATAACCGTAATCGGTGAAAAAAAGAAAGTGAGCGTATGTCTATGTGTTGCTTAGTTATGAGGCCGAAGGTCACAAAGTGCCAAAAATGAGGTATGCAAAATGTAGCCCCCCCCCGATCTTACGAAAACGCAGTTTAAAAAACCAAATTTAGCATACAGTCTTACAATAGGCCGGATAGAAATATAGTAACTCCCGACTAGAATCGGGCCATGTATTGAAAAATTTTTAATGAAAATGTAGCCGACGATGTAGTATATGTAATCTGAACGAAGAACAACATAG
>JASANE010024387.1:0-106478 GCA_030248225.1 Trileptium ribeirensis
GGGGAAAATATGGCAGGGAGAAAAAGATGGCACCACACCGGACGCAACTAGCAGGGACAGTTCCTTACATAATAATGCTCACGTCGAAAACAGGTATCCTTACAGAAACTGTTTACACCAAGCAAATGTGGTTACTTGAAACGAAGGATTCACCTAAGTAACCTTATCGCGAAAATACTGCAAGATCAAATTTCGCTTTAAGTAACGTCGTTTACCAGCATAAGAATAGCTCCGTCACAGCAAGTATAAATAGCTACACAACTATTACCTTCAAAAAACCTTGTCGCTTACGATGTAAACAGGTACTGCGCCAATGATGTGTAGGCGTCTGGTACACCATCGTTTAAAGCAGCATATATGCTCAGAAGTATATAATCCAAGACTAAATACGCATAAATGCCTGACAACTGTAAAATTATGTACTAGGCGTTCGTGATGTTAAACTTGGAAAATTAATTTTTAGGTAATCAGGTTGTGGTGGATTTCTGAGTTTGGGGTTAAATATGAGCAGTCGAAATAACTACGTTTGTCCAATAACATTTTCGAATGGAGAGCGATTCTTAGCAGTCAAAAACTTTCTTTAGAGTATAATCATATTTAGCAATGAAATGCAAGCTTGTAACTTACAGCCTGACAAATTAACACAATGTCAATGCTTAACGAGCATAAACAGCTATCCGTGCAGTGAACTATACTAAAAATGTCCAAAAATTCACCTATGCATATTTGATTTTAAACAGTTTCGTCCTAGTTGTAGGTGGTAGTCAATGTATATAGAGCATAAGTGCTAAGTTTCATCGGCTGAGGGGTAGATGGTTCCGGCGTGGATTGGGTGAGAGGAAAAGCCGAGTTATATCAATCGGAGATAGAATTTTGATTTAGGATTTTCAGAAACTCGTACTTCTCCCCCAAATCGCCAAAATTTTTTCTAATTTTGCTAATTATCTCCAATATTTGCAAAAATTTTAGCAAAGATTTATCGATTTTTACAAAATTTACCTGTAGCACAGAACCTAAGGAGAAGGGTAAATGCGTTTTAAGGGATCCGACGGTTAAGGTGGCGACACCTCTACAGCCTACAGGCAACCTATTAATATAGAGCTTAAGCTTTAGGAAGTGGTCTGTAATAAAATAATGGTAACCGTTATCACACATATATACTCTTAACTTTGTTTTTCAGATCGATAAGTCGCTCAGCAATAAACATATAATGTTGAAAAAATAATGTTTTTGCAAAAAATCTATAAAGTCCTCATATCCTCTCAATTAAAAATATATTCACTTTAAAGCGATCTCCGTATTTTCTTGAGATGTTTTTTCCGGCAGATAGAGTACCTAAATACAGGCAAATAAAATGAGGAAATGAACAGATTGTATCTCAAACGCGCAGCTCACGATGGAAGGTTACATGCAAGACATTGGTTGATTGTTCGCTGTAATGAAAAAACGCAGTCTATTCTCACTGGAAATGGATGATAAACCGTCATCGGTTAACACAAAGCCGGGACTGGTTTATTTTGAGTTACTTCGGTCGATGATTACAGCTTTTGTTTATTAGGTTGATTGCTACATTTCTTTTCTAACAAATGGCATATACAGCTTTTAGCTTTCCCAGCACTATTTATTTTCTATTGCATAAGAAGATTTATGCGATGTTGTACAAGAATAATTAGTTGAGACGAGCAAACGAAACAAAGATATTTCATTTAGCAATACTAATACAAGCGGTAATTGTTATAAATGCTGGTGGTTCAAGTGTAGGCTTTCGGTAACAGTTATCGAGGAGTATTTCGCGTCGTTATCTGCTTGTGGTTAGATTATTTCTAAAGTAAGCTATATTTTTTACTATCGTGTCTTATGATGACAGTTTGTACACAGTAATGTTTGAATGAAGCTGTTGTATCGTCTGCGTATATTTTGGATATGTAATACACATTGCTAAATATGCATAGGTGAATTTTTGGACATTTTTAGTATAGTTCACTGCACGGATAGCTGTTTATGCTCGTTAAGCATTGACATTGTGTTAATTTGTCAGGCTGTAAGTTACAAGCTTGCATTTCATTGCTAAATATGATTATACTCTACAAAACTAACTGCTAAGAATCGCTATCCATTCGAAAATGTTGCTGGACAAACGTAGTTATTTCGACTGCTCATATTTAACCCCAAACTAAGAAAATCCACCACAACCTGATTACCTAAAAATTAATTTTCCAAGTTTAACATCACAAACGCCTAGTACATAATTTTACAGTTGTCAGGCATTTATGCGTATTTAGTCTTGGATTATATACTTCTGAGCATATATGCTGCTTTAAACAATGCTGCACAGACGCCTACACATCATTGGCGCAGTACCTGTTTACATCGTAAGCGACAAGGTTTGTTGAAGGTAATAGTTGTGTAGCTATTTATACTTGCTGTGACAGACTTGTCTTATGCTGGTAAACGACGTTACTTAAAGCGAAATTTGATCTTGCAGTATTTTTGGATAAGGTTACTCGGTGAATTGTTGGTTAGAAATAACCACATTTGCTTGGTGTAAACAGTTTCTGTAAGGATACCTGTTTTCAACGTGAGCATATTTATGTAAGGAACTGTCCCTGCTAGTTGCGTCCGGTGTGGTGCCATCTTTTTCTCCCTGCCATATTTTCCCCCTTAAGGTGCCATATTTTTCCACCTTGCCATATTTTCCCCCCATGATGTTATGCCTCTCACGGTGCTATAAACGTGTTTATTGTTATATTTGTTCTCTCTCATATTACCAATGATGTAATATTTGATGCTCTTTGTGCATATATTCCGTTTGTTTTTCAGCCGAGATAAATATAGATATCACAGAATACTATGAAATATTTAACTATTTGAAATCATCTAATTATCCGAAGGCCATCGTGTCAAAAGACAAACTACGGGACTTCCGAAAAAATGTGGCGTGTTCGAGATTCATATGGTTAACGAGGAGGAAAAGTTGTTCCACAAACCGTCCAAAAATTTGGTCATTCTGGGTGAAGATCGAAAATTGGAAATTTTGTCTGAGATTCACGCGGGCAGTGTTGGCGGTAAGTTCTTGGTCTAAATCTCTCCTGTGTGAGAGACGAATGTTTGTCTTCTCTACCGATTTCTGTTATTGCTTTATAGAAAACCGGGTACTTTCGTTGTCTGGCTATGACATGGGCATCTGAGCCAAAATAGATGTTTTGTACTGTTAATGACGATGGAAAATGTGGATTTCATAGTCAAAACTGTGTTAATCCCTGAAGATTAGGTATTACTGATGAAATTTGGGATCACATTTCTGCTTTGTGGTGTGGTCTAATTTGTGGTGTTCGTTTATTCGTGCTATAATTCCCAATGTGTATACTAACCTAATCTCCCGAAGCTTCTAGTCTATTCCAGGGTCTCACTTCAGCGCTAAAGCAAAAATCCAAAAAATATCAGAGAGGTTCTGGTGGAAAGGTTTTTCCATTGATTTCAGCGACCAGTTTCTGCAAAAATTGCGCTGACTGTCAAAAGGCAAATCCCCCTAACAAGCCACCGTCAGCATTACTGCATCCGATCCATGTTCCTAACGAGATGTTTCACCGGTGGACCATGGACATTGTTGGACGAATGCCGCAGACTAAATCGGGCAACCAGTACATTTGTGTAGCGACAGAACACCTTACAAAGTGGCCCGATGTTTGGGCTCTTCCGGATAAGTCAGCTACAACCATCGCATCTTGTGTCTTGCAACTAGTGTATCGCTTTGGAGTGATGGAGCATTTGCAGACGGACCAGGGGTCAGAATTTTGTAATAAGCTCAATGAAGAGCTGTGCAAAACACTTGAAAGAAAGCGGGACATTTCGTCAGCTTATCATCCGCAGTCTCAGGGACTAACTGAACGATTTAACCAGACATTGGAAACTCAACTTGTTAAAGTTTGCAAAAACGATATCACTCGTTGGAACGAAAGCATTCAATCAATAGCGTTTGCTTACCGCATCCGAAACCAGCCTTCCACAAAATTAGTACTTTTTTCTAATGTATGGAGCTCGTGCAAGACTCCCAGTAGATCTTGATCGGATCAGAAAAATTGAAACTTCAGTAATTGAACAAAAAATAACGCTGTTTTGAACATCAAAGAAGCACAGAAGAAACAAAAGGCCTCGTATGACCTTAAGCGGAAAGGTGCGCAGTTTTCAGTGGGTGATTCTGTTTTGTTGAAAAATAGCAGGAAGGATTCGAGTAAGGGCGACAAACTAAAAACAAGGTGGCTTGCTCCGTATCGCATCGAGGAAATTTTGGGAAAGAGTACATTCTGTATCTCCTGGGACGGTGCTAGTCTGAGGAATAAGGTCAGCGGGGCAAATTTGAAGCGTTTTCATGAAGAATCAGGTGAACGCTATTATATAGAAAAGTTTAGCCCAGCCACAGTTGCTCAGCGAACTGAAATAGCAAAAAACTGGGCATATTGAGCTGCGTCAAGCCGCGAACAATGCTTTCGTCTAATAAACTTGGTACACCAGAAACAACAATACTTATAAAGGGTGACGGAAATTGCTATTTTCGAGCAGTGTCTGCTGCGGTTACTGGCTCTGAAAATTTTCACAAGCAGGCGAGAGACAGTGTTGTGGCAGCAATGAAAACGACAACTATCTCCGAAGCATTGAAGGATGTCATTAACGATGAACCAGACACTTATCTGAACAAGTCGGGCATGGAGAACAACGCGGTTTGGGCTACAGAATGTGAGATCTTCGCCACCGCTATGTTGATACGAATTGGTATAGACATTTATTCGGCTTTCGGTGACAGCTTTATGTTGCAGCGGCATCCATGCAACAGATCGTCCAGGAAGGCTGTTGGAAAATTGACCGAAAGAGCCATTTATGTCGTGAACGAAAATGATCATTGTGAAGTTGTAACGAGTGTTAATGATTAGGGTTACAATGTTTACGTGTGGATATACAACATTATGTTGAGAAATAATGTGACTTAGAGAAATTATTATACCTTTAGTTAAAATGCTTAAAATGGAACCGCAAGGAGAAAAGCATCGTGGGATCAAAATAAGGCGGACGAAAAATTTGGCAAGTTATGCGGGGTAAAAATATGGCGGGGGATAAGCATGGCATCTTAATGGGGAAAATATGGCAGGGAGACAAATATGGCACGACACCGGCAGTGTGCTTATATCAAAACGACTCATAAACCCCGATGGATATTAGCAGATTAACTGACATATGTTGCAGCCCAAAATAACGACGTGATTCTTTCGTTATCTCGCGGAAGCTATTTTATTCTTTATATTTTGTAATTTTAAAGGTACGCTGTCTAAGACTAACACGCATTGTGAAAAGTTGAGTTATGGTATATAAAAGCAATGATCGAGTATATTTTAACCAGAAGCTGTTTTTCGCTTTGACCTGTAAGGTATATTTATCAATGGCATTTAGTAATGTATATGCTGCGAAATCTTTAGGCAAAAATGAATTCTGTTTTGTGACTCTCCGATAATACACTGTAACTAGTGTAGCTTTAATTGGGTAGCTGCCACGTTATGCAAATTATCTTGTGTTATTTAAGAATGGCTGTACTGTGGTTGTTCCTTCAGCAATGGTTCGACAGATTAGTGAATCAGTCGTTCTTGATTTTTTGTTTATTTTGTTAAACGTATTGCTTTAACAGTAGCAGTGTTCCTGCGTGTGGTTTCTGGCTATTGATTTAAAGTTTTGTATAGTTCATTTTTGTCATGACAGAGCACTGTAGTATTCTGTTGGAGCACGGTCTTAGAGAGTGCGTCGGAAAATCCACATTCCAATGCTCCTGGGGCAGAGGAGATTCCGCCGAATAACTTTCTCAATTTTCAAGAAAACGATTATTCACGGGCGGCTCAATTGCGTTTCAAGCGGCACAGAACGTCTAACACCCCTAGGCGGGTTGATTCGTCGTCTTCCGACAGCATGTTGTCAAGTTCGTCTTCAGCTCGGTCGTTTCCCGACGCGTCAAAAAATAATCGAAGCTCGTCCGTATCTTTTGACTTTCAATGTAATCGGATCCAATATGTGATGAACGAGAAAGCTGCCCTGAAGTCGTCGCATTACAATTACATCATCAACCCATTGCAGAAAGCAGCCAAAGCCGGTTCTGGTAGGGGAGCCTCACGGTTGGCGTGTTGTTACTCAGATGAAAAAGTCTTAAATGTTAATTCTTTGGACTCTGCGGAACGGTAGTCGTTAAATCAAGCGGTCAAAGTTGTTGGCACTCGTTTTGACGGTTCAAAAGTTTCGCGGCCCTTTCGTGGGTTTGGGTTTGCCAGTTCTTTCAACAGTTCTCGGTAAACTGCTGGTACCTTTGGAGCGCCTTTCTTCCGGGCAGAAGACATCTGATACACATGCCGTCAGCCCGGCCATTTTGCCCGCAGTGTCCGATGTGGAAGTGCAGTGCAGTGTCCAGTGCAAGACTTACAAGATCGACCGCAGGTCCGAAAATGGTCCGGGAACGTCTGCAGAATTTTGGTGTCTCCTGCTCAAGCCAGTACGCTCACGGGTAAGTTTTTAATTCCAAATACTAGTGTTCATATTTCGCAACAGCTTCGTTTGTGCTCGGATTTTTGGAAGCATATCGATTGTCCGGTTATTGTTTTCAATATGGTCAAATTTGGCTACACTTTGCTGTTTTGTAGGAAGCCGGTGTCCTTTAGCCTTTCCGACAACCATTCTACGTGTCGATTTTCTAGCTTTATGACAGAAGAAATTGTGCGGAATTGTTACGTAAGAGGGCCATAACCCAACAGACAAAGCGACCTTTTTGTGTTAATCCACTGTCTGTGGCGCAGAATGCCGAGAAATTACGCTTGATTCTCGACTGTTCTTATTTAAATAAATTTTTCAAACGATTTAGATCCAAGTTTGAGGATATCCGGGTGGCGTTGGAATTTTTTCATGAAAAGGCTTGGCTCACGAATTTCGACCCTGAAATTGGCTACCATCATTTGGCGATTCATCCACAGTGTCACAAATTCCTCGGTTTTTCATGGCTCGGTAAGTTTTGTGTATAACTATCTTCCGTTCGGATTATCGGTTGGTCCTTTTATTTTTACGAAGTTATTGCGTCCGTTAGTTGCTAAGTGGCGGTCGGAGTGAATTCGCGTTGTTTTGTATATCAATGACGGTCTCCTATTCTATGAATCTGAGGTTTTAGCAATAGAAAATACACGGCAAGTTATGACGGATCTTGCCAAGGCTAGTTTTATAATTAATGAAGAAAAATCTGAATTATCGCCTCAACGATGTATCCAGTTTCTGGGGTTTATTTTAAATTCGCACATCTTTTCTATTCAAATTCCCTCTCGCAAGATTAGGAACGTTTTACATCTGTCGTCTGTGATTATGTCACGCGAGCGTATTTCGGGTCGCGATATTTTAAAATTGGCAGCTAATATAGTGAGTTTATGGCCGGTACTAGTTAACCAGTCTATGTTGCACACGTGGGGGCTTTTTGGATTTCTAGAATTTTGAGATTTCGACACTTTGAAGGTTAAAACTCCAGAAGTGGTCGCCGATGTGTTGTTCTGGTCTGCACATTTGCAGGAATTGGCTATGCGGAGTCTGGCCGTTCGCGATGTCCTTCCCAATCGTGTCTGTTTTTCTGGACGCATCTCAGCTCTCCGGGGGTTCCATTCTAAGTGTCGGAGATTATCTTTAGAGGTTGCACGCTAATTTACCTCCTTCCGTGGTGCCCCAAAGTTCGACGGTTAGAGAGTTGTTTACGATTCTTTTTTCCCTTATCGCTTTTGAACATTTTATTCATGACCGATACTTATTTTTATGCACTGTTAGCCAGTGTGCGGCGCGCATTGTGGCGAGAGGTAGTATGAAACCGTGGTTAGAGCGGCTCGCTCTACGTGTAAGCAGTTTTGTAACAATGTATCGTATACGTCTTTGCCCCGTTTGAGTTCCTCGAAAGTTGAACACGTGTGCGGATGCATTGAGTAAGTTTGTGGATTGGGACGACTGGAGTATTTCATATGGTCTCTTTCGGTATTTGGCCCAATTGTGGGTGCCTTTTACCATAAACTTTTTTGCTAATAATTACAATGCCAAATGTTCGAAGTTGTACTCCCAATGTTGGGTGCCTGGCACCTCTGGCTTTGAATGTTTTAGCTTTTCGTAGAGGCAAGAACATGCGTGGCATGTTCCTACGTTTCGTTACATTACTAGGGTGCTCCGTCACTTTAGGTGCTATGGGAATTCACTAGTTTCAATCGTTCCAGATTGGAGATCGGCTCCATTTTTCCTTTACTCCATTATTATTCGGATTACAGCAGTCTAATTCATGATAGGCTCCTAGTGGAGCAGGCTCATCGGCTTATTATACCGGGAACGCAAAGGAAGTTGTGTTTTGCCCATCAGCATTATGATTTTAACTTGTGGGTCTTGTTTTTAAAAATCGCTTGACCAACATCTTTGTTTTGTATTCACAGTTGTATATAATACCAATTAAGGGTGTTAATTTGTAGCGTTGCGGAAAATTAACGTAGCTTTCATTGGGTAGCTGCCATGTTATGCAAATTATCTTGTGTTATTTAAGGATGGCTGTACTGTGATTGTTCATTCGGCAATGGTTTGACAGATTAGTAAATCAGTCGTTCTTGACTCATCGCTTGCCCACCCGCCTGCTTCTCACTCATGTGTTTGTTATTTTAGAGATTCTGCAAACGTCTCGGTGGTTTCGCGACTTGCCTCAAGCTGGTTGCTAGAAGTTATTACCTCAATTCGCGCTCAACGCTCTGGCGGAGGCAAGTCTGAAGACCTACTTGGCGTTGCTGACCGGGTTTATTTCGTCCTGCCGCACGGTGATGGGTTGCGATGCTCCTTTTCCTGTGACAGGTTATAATAGTTGTCTTTTTGTGATTTCAAAAACACAGGAGAATTCTTCGGTGTCCACGCTGTCGAGTATTTATTCAGCTTTACTTTGGGCCCATCGTTTTATGGATGTCCATTCTTCCTCCCGGGACACGGTCGCGAATTTAGTATACGAAGGGGCTAAACGGATAGTCGCCAAATGTCCCCGGCAGGCCGCCGCGATCAGTTTGAGTCAGTTGAAGGCTCTGGTTAGGCCGCTTATTTCGCCCGGAGCTACGGTAAAACAGCTCCGGGATACTTTGTTATTGTTTTAAGTTTTGCGGGGTTCTTATGATTCAGCGATGCGGTTGGCCTGCGCATGTCTGACCTTGTGTTCGGTACGGGAATCATGAAAGTGTTTTTGGCAAAATCTAAAACTGATCAGCTCAAGTAGAGGGCTTTTGTGTACGTGTCCGCAACGCAGGACGATTTTTGTCCAGTTAAACTGGCGCGTCGTTATTTATTGTCAGCACGGCTTGCTCAGTCTGACTTTCTGTTTCAGATCATGTTTGCATTGTTCTCGCACGAGTACTCATGTTTTAACTGGCAAGGCGATATTGTACGGTGAGGTTCGGTTCGCTATTAGAGCTGCATCACGAAGAGCCGGGTTAGATGGTGCCATTTTTGGTACTCACTCGTTTCGCCGAGTGGGCGCCACCGCCGGGTAGCTAAAACAAATTAAGGGTGTTAATTTGCAGCGTAGCGGAAAATTAAAGCTATTTATTTTAGCTCATATATCGTAAATATTTATTTTAACTCAGCAACCATTTCCAACTAATATTTTATAACAGCAAAATTACACTAAATTTCTCAAAATCACAAGCTTTTCCTTGGTGGAGAGATTGTTGCTGTGACATTTATTTTTTTCAAGCTTTCTATCTAGTGGTGTATGTACTATGAATATTCGATCCAAATAACAAGCATTCCTTAGTTATAAATATCAACAGCTCGACCGGCAAGGTGGTCGTAAAAAATATGGTTTTGACAACATTATTTTTCATGAAGGGTTTATATCGTTACTATAGGTTACTTGGTTTACTGCCACGTACCTTCGAAAAATTGTAACCCCTTATGTTTACCCTCTACTAGGTTATAGACGATAACGTTTTTATATAAACTGATTCTGGCCTGAAATGAATTTGTTCAACCCTGCTTGTAAACGAAACCAGATACAGGCAAATACACTTACTTGTATGTGCCATTTTACTATCGCGTTCAATCGTAAAAATTTTAAAAAATTCCGTCAATCAGACCTTGAGTTATAGATGTTGCAGTAAATATTGCGTTTAATACTGAATATTGCAAAAACACAATAGCATTATCTATCTTTGAATAAATTTATTCAGTAATAAATTGTATATTATATTTTGCTAAATTTCTGTCGTCTAGTTAAAATGTTATCTGCGAGTATCTGCCTGTCGTCGATGTCCATTTTCAGGACATAACCTTCAATGTTATAATGCCCACGTTAGCATTTGCGGCAAAGCTCAAAAAGGTATCAGTTTTAATGCTGAATTAATGTCGGCATTTGCCTAGGGTAGACACCCAACGGTAACTAGATACTCCGCTGGGACCATATCAACATCGCAAAGTTACACACGTAACATCGTAAATGATACAGACCAGTTTCTTGTAAATGAATAATTGATTGATAGTGTTGCACAAAATACTTTGAATTCACTTATAGTTAAACTTTATTGAAGGTACCTTGAGTAAACGATGTAAACCCAAATTTTTATGAAATACTGAAAAATATTATTGGGTAAAATATTTACATGTTGTAGGGTTCGCGAAATTTCAGTTGCTAGCGGTACGAAGAGCTATGAGAATACAATCATTACTGCTAGAATGACCCTCTACGATACATTCACTGCGAAAAATTTTCCCAAATCAGCGCATTTACTGCTAAGCCGCGGACAGAAAAGTTTAAAATATACCTATATGTCGCCATGAATATATTAATTTAATCTAGTGTTCGCGCGAAAAAGGGAGATTGGTGATTTCAGGAATTGACGTGTGTTGGGATCTAAAGTATACACCTAACGATAGTACAAAATTTACATTGTTTTCATCCAAAATAATGCCTGGTTTATCCACTCAAGCAACGTCTGACATTTTTAATTCATAATTAAGGACTTTGTATGTTTGTTAAAAATTAGAATAATCAGACTCTCCAGAATAATAAATTAATAAGACTTCCAGAATAATCATACCTCATATAGCTATTGCGTGGAAACATGATCAACGTGTATCGTGCTATTTTTGACTTCCAAATGCGTAGTTCAAGGTAAAAATCGTTGTGCTTTTTTGAATTCTTGTCAACTCGGTTTGTATTGTCAAACAGTCCGTTTTAGATGCGTATTTTGTCGTTAAACAGAAAACCACGAATGTATGTGCAGTATAGAGATTTTGTTATGTAGGCAAATGTAACATGAAAACAAGTATATACTGCAAAGCAATTGTAGTTGCATGTTAGTTATTGTCCAAGTTGTATTTGCAGTGAGAAAAAAGTAGCAATAATGAACAGTCTTTATTTGAAATTTACATAGCTTGTGGATTCTATAATTTTGGTATGTGCATTATACAATTTTGGCACATAGGTCAACATGATAACTGTTTTGAACGGTGGTGTTTCAGCTCATACATTATAGATGAGCTATCTTAGGAATGCAGATAATAGATATCATTAAAGCGCTATGCATAATATGACTTATGAAGTAATTTTATTTCTCGCTTACAACAGAATCGCGATACAACCATCTTAACGGTATATATTATCTGGTGCTTGTGTTTGAATGGCTCACTTCACAGACCGATGTGGCGTCAAAACTAATTACGCTAATTAATGCCAAAAAACAATTTCGCTATATATCATCGCAATACTAACTAGCTGCCTTCACAAGAAGTTTAAAATTGTTGTATTAAATTGACAGATAAATAGGAATTATAATTTTACCTATATGAACTAGAGTTTCGCTTGTCACTGAATTAATCCCAATCACGACATAACGTTAATCTTCTGAGAAAAAGCTTTTGAGCAAATACAATTGGAAGTTTCTGTCAAATAATACCAAAACGGAGCCGTATATATAAGGGTACACAGGTCATTGGATTATACTGCCGAATTGTTATACTTTAATAAGGCACATTTAAAATAAAGTACTCCGACGAAGCGCTCCCAATCTAATGTAACTAAAGACTACAGCTGCCTCGAATTCTCATAGAAGTTACAAGGCTTGAACTCTGTGCAATTCAAATAATTGTAAAGAAACCATTTATATTTATCGAAAACGTAGGTGCGCAACAGCGAGCTATCGAACCCGAAAGTTTTAGACAGAATATTGTAATCAGGGTTAGCGGAAGCCCCTCCCCAAACCCCCATCTGGGGAGGGGGAGGCTCGGGGTCAAGGGGGCCTCGGATCCGAGAATATACCGACGCGGCCCCCAATTTTTCCGCTTTGAAATGGATGTGTGATGAACGATGAGAATAGTGTAATGTTTGAGCACAAGTTACTACTCTGAACGCCTTAATGCCTGTTACATGTATATAATGGTATACACATTGAGTCATTTTGGCTTATTTTGAAATTAAGTAGGGGGCCTCGAGATGTCCTGCGCCGGCCCTGATTGTACTTTACGGCGAGTCTAGCTTTACAGTAGAATATCACTGTTGTTCTAGTTAAAAGCAGATGTAATTGGTGTTCGGCAATGGCTCGAGCCCTCCGTCGAAGCTTAACTGAGTAATAGAACAGAAATCGTGTTAAATTTGTTTACCAAAGACGGTCTAAATTTATGGCCGACCGGCCATAAAAATTCAGGAAAGTTCACGTTATACTGCCAGAAATTATATGTAATAAGCTAAGGTCAATCAATCTCATTATATTCTCTGCTATAACGAAATTGCTGAGATTATTTTTCCATAAGGTTTACCTAAACATGTACGGAACAGAATATTGTGTACAAATTTACTTAACAATGATAATTTGACTATTGTTAATATATATTATTATAAAATGACTGCTGTTTGCAAATATGTTTTACATTTAACTTATTTCTTATCCGCTACAGTTGCGATATTCTAAAGCCAGCTTTAGTAAGCGGTTGTACTCCTGTGGATTAATCATAAACATTTTTACCAGACCAGCAACATAGCGGCGCCTAGTGAAAAATAATTTTTCGCCAGCTAAAATTTTTTTCTCAGGTTTTTCCAATTCTCCCCAATGCTGCTAATATTTTCCAGTTTTGGCAATTTCCCAGCAATGGTGTAAAAATTAGGCTTGAAGGGATCGTGGTGGACACCTGCGCGAAATATTCTAACGCGACTTTTAAATGTTTCCAACGAGATAGACCGAATCAGTGTCGCTTCTTTACAAAATTGTTGCTCCAGATGTTGAGTTTACTTTAAAGTTGAGTTAGCTCATTCTGCCACTCAAAAAATTGTTTTCACGTTAGTTGGTTCGAAGAGTTGTGATTTCTCAGACGTTTGATCTCCATCGACTAACCCGATATCATGCAGAGCTACTCACTAATAGATATCTTGTGACTTGCGTCTGAAAAATCATTCTGAGTTTAGGACATTGGTTCTTCTCTTTCAGCCAACGGACTAAGAACTTTTTCGTTGCATGAAAATTTGTGACCATAATGCTCAACCTGTCGTCGTACGGTTAAATCATTACAGTTCGCCATCTGTCCTCATCTTAAACATATGATTATTTAAACTGTTTTCGTCTCAACTGGCAAAGAATTTAAGTAGCGAGCAACAAATATGACCTTGCTGAGCTATATTTTCGGTCAGGACCAACAGAAGGCTCAAGATTTTACAGCTTTTGAGCTGCTGCAGGCCTTAATTACACGGTAGTAAATCAAGTCGTGATGTAAGTTCTGTAAGAAAGAGTGGCTGAATCAAAATAATACAAGGTAAGTTGAACATTGACCTCACGCTACTGTCACAGTCGCCGTAGAGATAGAAGTCCTCGAATCTAATACAAGTTTTGCAATGCTTCTAGCTAGAATTTTGGTCTGTTGAGGTTCATCAGGCATTATACGGAAACTGTACCGCTTAGGCTCGGTCGTATGACGTCAGAATATCTGATGTACTGATGAGTTAACAGCAAGATAGGTGGAATTTTAGGTTTCGTTAATGCGAAGTCTTTAACTATGTCGACTCACTCAGCAGCTCGATAAATCGTTGATATGTATGCTTAATGCAGCATCGTCTTCAGAACTTGGAATAAGCATTAGTGCTGCATCGTTAGTCTCACAGCTATTGAGAGTTAGTATTTGTAAGCTTGGAACACAAGAACCATAAAAAATGTTTCATGTCTGTAACTAACTCTAAAGCCCAGTTTATCAGGGAAGTCAATGCCCGAATCCAAGCTGAGTTCTGTCTAAGTCTCTCTAGGATGTGTCAATTTTGTTGTGAGTAATATAGTTTTCTTTTGTTGGAAAAGTAGCAATTGAGGAATTGCCAACAGTAAAAGTATGCTTTTACTGTTGCGATCGTAGTATATTCGTACTTCATTTGCGATTTAGCAACAGTGCAGTACTACAGTCCAGTGTCGAGTTTTGGTTATCTCACTTGCATATTTTTGGTTGCTATTAACTGTAAGTTCTAACGTGTCAGGAAATATGGCTATGTCTGACCGTAAGCATATATCTTTCCTGAACAGTTGGTGGAATGGGCTTTCTTCATTAGGTTCTTGAAAGCTTGTCCTATAGATAACAGTACGAAATGCTCATCCCAGTCATTCGTTGTGCAGTAGCGCACATAGATAGCATGTTTGACATAGCTAAACATTTCTACTAATCTAATGGAATACAGGTCTACTAAACCAATTTGCTAAGAAAGTTAGTTCCGCGGTTGCTTAGTAAGTGCCTAGATGCGCCATGAGTATACATGAAGTTGAGCAGATATCAGATGTAGCATCTGCTTCACCAAATTTAATAAGATATTCGCTGATGGCAACCATGTATTAATTCCCGTGTTTTGTTTGTGGAAGGGTTTAAATCAGGCGATTGCGATAATATGAAAGATTATTAAATACGATTATTATATATTAAATATATTATATTATGTTTTATTGCATAAAGCGGCTGTAGAGGTACTTTACTTGCACTTGCTTTAACATATTCGTTTAGAAAGAAAAGCACCATATAACATAGCCTGAAAATGCACATTTATTTTTGGCTAAAGTAGTACATCATAATTTTGCGTAGTGTTTTGCGTATACTTCAGTACCCTTCAAAGATGTCGTTATGATAAATTTGCATAATGTACGGACTTCCTGCTGAAGGCACCACAAGCACCAGTTTTTGGCAGCGATACTTGTATAGTATAGAGTTGATAAATTTACTATAGCTCTTAGTTATTTGACTTGGAGATTTGTTATATAGGTTTTTAATCAGTGTGTTTGCTTCGTGATCTAATAGTTTGTAGTTGCTTAATTTTGTTTAAGTCTAAGGTTTACACTTTAGCAACGTACAAGGTGTTACTTATAGCATTACAAATATGTAGCGCATTTGAAGTCGTTCCAATTATGGCACAAAGTGGTGCGCGATATAACAACATCAGCAACGCAGTTCTGCAAACCAGGAATGATCCATATAGCTAAATGATACTCTACAAATTTTAACCCAACGAGTTTGTCCGGCAAAGTGTGGTGTTGCTCCAGTAGCCCGCTTGAAAATCTTTTATCACTGATGAAATGTGAATGGTTTCAAATATAACTAAAACCTAACGAAATGAACATCCCATATAATGAAAAGTGCTTCTTTTGCAAGCACTGGACAATATCGACTTGTGGCTTTTATGCAGAAGAAAGACTATCATAAACAATCGGTTTTAAGCCTGTGTCGTGTTGTTTACTCAGTACCCCACCCATGCCTGCTTCGCTAGCGGTAGTATGTTGTAGCCTCTATACAACACTCCAAATGAACTTTTTTCGTTAAGCAAAAGCTAATGTAATACTTCAGCATTTGTAACATGTCACGGAACAAATCATCTGTAGCAGGTAATTTAAACGTTGAAGACATATATGTCCATGCTGGAAAGTTTCGCGCGGAAAGTTTTGAGAAAATTAGCAAATATTTGGGAAAGTTTGGCAAAATTAGGAAAATTTTAGCGAAATTGGGAAAAATTATTGATTCCTAAAACATTGAAAATTTACCACTCTCCCTCAACTTTTCTCCAGATGCTTCATCTATCACATTATTGGGCCAACGTATCTTGGACACAAGTGGTTTACTTGAAAGCGAAAACTTAAAGTCCTCTTATATGGACGATATGACCTAAAATGTTACGTCAGGCTTAACAAAGTGGCATTTTATGGTGTTTAGTATTAAATTGTGTATTGATGCCCGAGTAATAAATTCCCACATATATTTGAGATGATTAGAAGACGTTTCAAAGAAGACAATATGTGCGCCCGCTTTAGGTGCATAGACTACGGTTGTTCATTTGTCAAAATCACAATTTATTTGCGCAGAAATTGACGTTCGAATTTTTCCCATTGGCATTCGCATTTTTGTAAACGCGAACATGAACTATGTGATGTACGAATGGAGATTGCTTTCGCGCATATTTGTCCATTTCGGACGTTTGTCCGCGTTCATCAAATGACATTCTTAATCGGACGGCAATGTTAGCGGTCTATTTGTGTATTATATTAGAAAAGCGCGAAAGGTAATCGCATTTTCACAAATACGCTGTGAGTAAAATGCCATGTTAAATCGTAAAATAGTGACCGAGAACAGCGCCTACACGTTACTGCATAGAAATTGGGTAAGGATACATAAACGGAAAATAGCGATTTGTTCGTGTTCATCTTTTTTACGGTCGTGAACTGTCTTGACAAAAGAGCAACCCAATTATACGCACCTAAAGTGGACTCACGCATAAGGTATATCGCCATTGTAAGATACACAAAATTTTTTTTGTTAAGCGTGTTTAGATGGTTAATTTATTCTAATGTGTAAACTATTTATTAAGTGAATTTGTTTATAGATCATATGGATGTCGGGGTTGAATTAATTCTGGTTTCGAAACTCTTGGTTATAATTTTAGGATAAACTTGAGCCCGGATGGGGTTCGGTTGGTTTTTCGACTTCCCATTTGAGTATCAGACAAATGGATTTTATTGACCGCAACGCATTACTGCTGTGTTTTTTGATGATTTGCTTAGTGTGACTATTTGTTGCATGCATTATATACGTATGGTGATGTTGTAAGCACTGTTTTTATTTTTGACATTGCTTTTGGCTCAGTTCTGTTATGAGCAATGAATAAAATTTTAGAAATCGTGTTATATTTTAGCGGTCGCACTAAGGGCACCACTGAAAATATAAACGCACAATTCAACCAAATCATCAAAAATATATATATGCATATATGAAAACTACATATTACACCATCCTCTTTTGACACCATAGAACAAAGCAGTTATTGCAAAAGCAAACTTCAAATTCAAAAATTCTCTTTTGCGAATGCAGAGCGAGTGATTATAAAACGGTGAAATATGTAGTTTATGTTCGCTAAAACAATGCACATGATTGTTGTTTAACCACGATGAAGTTTCACGATCGGCAACACTGCAATGGTAAACTCCACTTCGCATTTTTTGCTTCCGTAGCACATTTCGTTTTTTTAATAATAATATGTGTACTTCCCAAGCGTGCAGCTCTTAAAACACTAAACAGGGGTATTTTCGTTACATAACAAAATAAAAATTTACCTGTTTAAATATCAATCGTATACTAACTGGTTACTTAAAGTTATAGAACTATCAGTTAGTTGGCCTATATGTTGTTTCTTAACGTATTGAGTGCGTTGTCCAAAACTTTTATGTTCTCCTATATATTGACGGTTGGTTGATACAAGGAACAAGCGATCGCCAATCGCAAATGACAGAAGGAGATGGTAAGGTGCGCACCTCGAGTGTGATCATGCATTACGGTGGGCAAATCATGCTACCAAAACTTGAATTTTCTGCCTTGGATTCTGCCAAGATTTGGATGTCCTCAACATTTCAAATCTCCCGCAATGGAACGCTGCCAAAACTTTAATTTTCCACTTTGTTGACTGTTAAAATTTGAGTCACTGGCATTATTAATAGTGAAAAAGTATTAATTGCGCAAATCAGGCGTTCAGAACACTATAGTCTGTCTTATATAGCAATCTTAGACTGGTTGGAATATCCGGAGACTAAGGTACGTCTGCTATGAAGAAACTTATAGCAATGTCGTGCTGTAGCATTCTGGAGTGAGTCTAATTTGACAGTCAGACAAGACTACGTCAGCCTGCACAGAACTTATCGTAAACGAGTCATTAAAAAGTGAAAATAGCGTATTTAAAAATTTGCTCAATGGTGAGTCAATATGACTTTCACCCTTACCTCGCGGCGACCAATAATATTTCAGCGATATACGAAACGTAAATTAATTCCGGGAGTTAGGGGTCAATAAAAATTTTGTATACCCCTTTCACCCGAGCGTGCGGAGTTCAATACTTCACGGCAACCAATGACTCTTCATCAGTACTCGACACCTAAACTAATTCAGGAAGTCAATGGTTAATAATAATTTAGTATACCACGTTTTTGATCCTTCAAAACTTCCACGGTTGTTCGACATCAATAAACTACATTTCAATCTGCTGTACTAACTAAATTTGATGAACACTGAACGATTACACGCATGTTGTCGTTCGCTCACTTTGCGAATCGCCTTAAAAATTCGCGCAATAGCTCAGAAATAGCTCAATGGTTAGTCATTGTGACTTTCACCCGAGTGTTCGGAATTCGGTGCCTTATGGTGGACAATAATTGTCCGTCGATACTAGCAACTTAAAATAATTCAGGAAATCAAGGTTTAAACGCATGTTTTGAACGAGCAATGATTTTCTTTTTAAGTTTATATAATGGTTTTGAATTAATTGATTACAGGAACTTAAATTAATTCAGGAAATCAAGGGTTAAAGGCATGTTTTGATCGAGCAATGATTTTCTTTTTAAGTTTATATAATGGTTTTGAATTAATTGATTACAGGAACTTAAATTAATTCAGGAAATCAAGGGTTAAAGGCATGTTTTGATCGAGCAATGATTTTCTTTTTAAGTTTATATAATGGTTTTGAATTAATTGATTACAGGAACTTAAATTAATTCAGGAAATCAAGGGTTAAAGGCATGTTTTGATCGAGCAATGATTTTCTTTTTAAGTTTATATAATGGTTTTGAATTAATTGATTACAGGAACTTAAATTAATTCAGGAAATCAAGGGTTAAAGGCATGTTTTGATCGAGCAATGATTTTCTTTTTAAGTTTATATAATGGTTTTGAATTAATTGATTACAGGAACTTAAATTAATTCAGGAAATCAAGGGTTAAACCCATGTTTTGATCGAGCAGTGATTTTCTTTTTAAGTTTATATAATGGTTTTGAATTAATTGATTACAGGAACTTAAATTAATTCAGGAAATCAAGGGTTAAAGGCATGTTTTGAACGAGCAATGATTTCTTTTTAAGTTTATATAATGGCTTTGAATTAATTGATTACAGGAACTTAAATTAATTCAGGAAATCAAGGGTTAAAGGCATGTTTTGATCGAGCAATGATTTTCTTTTTAAGTTTATATAATGGTTTTGAATTAATTGATTACAGGAACTTAAATTAATTCAGGAAATCAAGGGTTAAAGGCATGTTTTGATCGAGCAATTATTTTCTTTTTAAGTTTATATAATGGTTTCGAATTAATTGATTACAGGAACTTAAATTAATTCAGGAAATCAAGGGTTAAACCCATGTTTTGATCGAGCAATGATTTTCTTTTTAAGTTTATATAATGGTTTTGAATTAATTGATTACAGGAACTTAAATTAATTCAGGAAATCAAGGGTTAAAGGCATGTTTTGATCGAGCAATGATTTTCTTTTTAAGTTTATATAATGGTTTTGAATTAATTGATTACAGGAACTTAAATTAATTCAGGAAATCAAGGGTTAAAGGCATGTTTTGATCGAGCAATGATTTTCTTTTTAAGTTTATATATTTTAGGTTTTATTGGTTATTTTTACAATTCCTTTTACAGTTACTTAAAATGAAGGGTTAACACAATGTTTAAGAGCAATTTTTTTCTTTTTAATTTTCTTTTAAAGTTTTTAAACAATTTTTTACAAAAACATAAAATAAAACATAAAATAATTCAGGAGATCAAGGGTTAACCCATGTTTTGATCGAGCTGCTCTTATTTTCTTTTAAGTTTATATAATGGGTTTTGATTAATTGATTACAGGAACTTAAAATTAATCCGGGAAACCAGGGTTAAAGGCATGTTTTTTTCAATCAACAATTATTATCTTTTTAAGTTTATATAATGGTTTTGAATTAATTGATTACATAACTTAAATTAATTCAGGAAATCAAGGGTTAAAGGCATGTTTTGATCGAGCAATGATTTTCTTTTTAAGTTTATATAATGGTTTTGAATTAATTGATTACAGGAACTTAAATTAATTCAGGAAATCAAGGGTTAAAGGCATGTTTTGATCGAGCAAATGATTTTCTTTTTAAGTTTATATAATGGTTTTGAATTAATTGATTACAGGAACTTAAATTAATTCAGGAAATCAAGGGTTAAAGGCATGTTTTGTATCCGAGCAGTGATTTTCTTTTTAAGTTTTATAATGGTTTTGAGTTAATTGATTACAGGAACTAAATAATTAGGAAATAAGGGAAAGGAGTTTTGAACAAATAATCAGAAAGGAAGGCAAATTTCCCTAAATTGAGCAATGATTTCTTTTTAAGTTTATATAAAATGGCTTTGAATTAATTTATTACAGGAACTTAAATTAATCCGGGAAACAAAAGTTAAGGCTGTTTTGATCGAGCAATGATTTTCTTTTTAAGTTTATATAATGGTTTTGAATTAATTGATTACAGGAACTTAAATTAATTCAGGAAATCAAGGGTTAAAGGCATGTTTTGATCGAGCAATAAATTTCTTTAAAAGTTTATATAATGGTAAAAAACAGAAAACCCCGCCCCCTTTGAATTAATTGATTACAGGAACTTAAATTAATTCAGGAAATCAAGGGTTAAAGGCATGTTTTGATCGAGCAATGATTTTCTTTTTAAGTTTATATAATGGTTTTGAATTAATTGATTACAGGAACTAATATTAATTCAGGAAATCAAGGGTTAAAGGCATGTTTTGATCGAGCAATGATTTTCTTTTTAAGTTTATATAATGGTTTTGAATTAATTAATTACAGGAACTTAAATTAATTCAGGAAATCAAGGGTTAAAGGCATGTTTTGATCGAGCAATGATTTTCTTTTTAAGTTTATATAATGGTTTTGAATTAATTGATTACAGGAACTTAAATTAATTCAAGAAATCAAGGGTTAAAGGCATGTTTTGATCGAGCAATGATTTTCTTTTTAAGTTTATATAATGGTTTTGAATTAATTGATTACAAAGCTGTTTGTTCTATGTCGATTTTATTTTACAATTGTAATGTGGTTCGCTTGAGCAGATACGCTTTTCCGGATGAAGTAAAATTGTTTTTAGGCAGGGCAGCTTTTTTGAAATCACTTACGTACAATTTACCTACTTAGTTATGCCTAGTTAAAATTTTATAATTGTGTATATTTTAATTATGTGGTACACCTTGCCATAATGTTGCTGCACAGCTCGCTTATTTCCTTTCACACCAACATACGAACTCTATAAATTAATTAAATTAACGGTGAAATAAATGTTCATACCCTTGGAGAATTATATTTTTTCTCACAGCTTTCATTTTTAAACTTTAGGTTTCATTAGACGCTATACAGAAAATATAATGAAATAAATAAATAAATAAATATAAATAAATAAATATTTATATAAATACATAAATAAATAAATAAATAAATAAATAAATAAATAAATAAATAAATAAATAAATAAATAAATAAATAAATAAATAAATAAATAAATAAATACATAAATAAATAAATAAATAAATAAATACATAAATAAATAAAGTATCGAAACAAGCAATAAAGTAAAGAAGCAGTCTACAACAAAATGTTTGATATGAATAAGTATGTACACATTTGATGCTTTCCAAAATTTTTAATGAAATTTCATCTTTCAGCCATTGGTCCATACAATGGCTGTTAAAACATGAAATTCCTATAATAATTTAGGCCAATGCAGCGGACATCGTGGCCCCAAACCAGATAATACGGTTTATAATAAGGTATTCTTGTGTGAAAATTTGAAACACAACGGACGATGCAATGAACGGTAGGTTGTGTAAATGACCAACATGGGTGCGATGTGATTGAGTGCATTTTCGGCTTTACTCTTTACTATTTCTGGGTGTTAAAATACACTGACGGTTTGATTTATATTGCCAGGTTTGTGAGGTATTGTCGGACCCCCACCCAGTTTTGAATATTTATTTATTATTTAGATTTGATATATAATTTATAAGCATCGATGCATTACTAATATATACAAATGCGGGAGCTATATATAAAGTAATAAAACGGATAAAAACTGTCTTTACAAGCTTTTTTCGGTTGCGCCTACAGAATGTAATCGAACCGCATTACGTTCAGGTTGGGTCAGTAGAAATTCAGGGATGCTTTCGAGTCAGGTATTGTTCGGGCAAGACTCCCTAAAATTTGGTTCAGGCTAACCATATTGGTCAACAAACTGCGCTACCAAAGTTGAAAGGGCAGATGCTGGAAGGATCAGCACCAGTAAACGAGGTACAGCGATATGGGTCACGTTCTCGTTGTGCATCCTCGGTAGGGTTCAATAAAACACTGGCATAGTACCCACACAGCATCGTTACGAGATATTTATTAATTTTTCGATAAGCCATTATCGAGTTATTTTCGGTTCAGCCGAGCCGGTTATTATAGGTTATTATTGGGTTATAGTGTCGTCAGGTTGCGTTCGGTTGATATTTTTCAACCCCTATGCAGTCTGCAGTATAGGTTTTACAAGGTTTTACTGCTGCAGACGTGATCATATTCCATGACGCTTTACACCAATATGTCATTTGAAGTAGCAGTAAGATGTCAATAAAATAATATTTATAATTGTGATATACATATATATTTGACTAAATTTTAGACGCGCTGTCCGTTTTTTCAAGATTCAAAGTTCCCTTGCCGCAGGGAACTGAGCTATGAGCTTCGTTGACTAACCACTAAGTTATTCAATGGATTTCTACGCGCTAAACTAATGCATAATGGTGTACATTAATATTTAATGCAACTAAATATATTTTTGTCACATCCATGAGGCTGTGACATTGGTTTCTCATTTTGTCCTACTGTGAATTATTTGCTGGATATCATTTGCACATATCATTCGCAGTCATGAACGTGTTTTACAAATCCGACCGCTGAAGTCTGCATGCCTTATAAAAGCGGCACGTATCAAGCGTCTCAGAGAAATTACAGTAAGCGTACTATTTAAAGAACATCTATGATGTTAAAAGGATCAGCCAAAGCGTCAATTAAGGAATCAATACAAATTTTTTTACATTGCCTTCATATAGTTTGACGTGAACAACAAAGAAAGAAGTGCTTATTCATATGGTCAATTGCTATTACTGTGGAAAATTTTTTATCTAAACGGGAAGGCGTTTTGTTGAAATATGATCGAAAACATTATTTATTCTTCAAAATCTTTATCTAAAATCTTTATTTCGTCATCTAAGGAACGCAATGACGGCATTTAAGGAATAGAACTTTTTTAAGGAACAAAGGAAATTATTAACCATATTTAATTATATACTATCATAATGCAGCACTTTTGTGTGTCACAATGTTAAACGCAGCCTACATGCTAAAGCAAGTAATGTAAATTTCCAAAAGGTATAGAAAATTGGTTTCTAACAACTAAGTGTGTCGGTAAAGCCGTTACTACAAATTAACACATGTATTCTGAATTCGGCTTTATATTGAAAACTGCCGTCGGTTTAGATTAAATATACTCAATAGAATGTTTCAGAAAACCCACAACCGCATTTTTGTAAAAGCTAACAACATGACATTGACTTTAACGTAAATGGCTAATGGCCTGTTTACCGCAACTTCTTAGTGATACGGCCCCAGGAATTTGTGTTAGCTGAACAAACAGATGCTATGGTGCTAGCCACAATATTTGCTGCTATCTTGCCATAGTGATTCTATTGCGTAGGTCACTTTCTAAACACCAGTATATTTTGTATTACAATCTCGCTAAGCCTGCTTTTGTACCGTATGGGTTTTTCCGTTTAAACCCATAGCTTGTCGGAGTCTTACACAGTTCAATCATTCTAACATTACTGGGAACAGTTATCGGTCTAAAACTGGTTTGATTTTTATAACATCGTTGCAGGCAGTAGTAGATTCATAATATATGTTTAATAGACAAATACAGAGCAGCAGGCGACATGAATATGTTCGTAGCCATTGTATTGTTAAATATTTACCCTGGACAAGTCTTGCTCGTTCCGTTCGGAGAAATATAAAGTGGGCATTGGTGTTGTATGTTAAATGAATATCAATTACAGGCATTTTTTTGAAGTCAGTAGCCTAAAACAGCGTTGAAATTTCGCGACTGAAGGCTGACATTACGCAAAAATCTGGACTCTTATGTATATGAGAGAGTTTCGATGCTAAACTAACACTCATACTATTTTTTCTAATCCTTGAATGCACTGTGCCGCATCTTTGATACGGTGTACAATATGGACCGATGTGCCAACTGAGTTAGTCTTTAGGCGTGCGTTTGTGACATCATTGTGATTTGTTCCCTTTGCGGAGTTTCTTAAGGAACCGAGCACCAGTTCCTAAATAACATAGTGGATTGTGAACGCCGCAACCATCCTGGTTCAATCCGCGCTTCGGTAAGCGTTTGAACTTGTACTAGATACGCATCAATCCATGCAACAAATAGCTAATAAGAGATTACACTATCGCATAACACTCGCTCAAAATGCCATACCCTATATACAATGTACACTGTGATGCTATGCGCTAACCGAGTCGATCAGGGTTAGTTTTATTCGCTTGCTTTGCAAACTTCCTTAAGGAACTGAGCAACAGTTATTATATGGCATAGTGGGTAGCGAACAGGGTCAGAACCTCAAACAATCCAAATTCAATTGGCTGCAGCATGCAAAGGTTTGCTTCACATCGTACCAAATACACATTAAATCATGCGAAAAAGGGTTAATAGAACAACGCTCAAACACAGTGCAAGCAGACTTAGTGCAAGCTAGGACAGTTGCCGTCAGGATGGTCATGTGATGCCATGGTGCTGTTCACCTTCCTGCCATCTCTGCAAAATTTAGGCGGAAATGGTCTCAAAATCTATACCGCAATATAGATAGGTGAATGTTAGATTACGTCTCTAATCGAACGTCGTCCTATTTAGACGTTTATGATACAAAGGACCTAGCATGTGGAATATTTGTCTGCCAATAATCTACGGCATGTCATTCTATTGTATACGGTACATGCACACATCTATATAAAGAGACAAATGGTGTATAATACACTATGAATTTATCGCAGTTGGTGTTTCACCACACCATACGTCAGAATTTGTACGGTGGTGAAGTATGTTGTTACGATGGAATGTGAGACAGTACGGATTAGTGCGTAATCGTTTATTAAATTCTTAAGTCATACATACAGATACATAAGTCGTCGTAACAGTTTTTGAAGATTAATTTTGCGATCTCCCGGAAGTTTATAACAGTTTGAAGGTGTCCCATATTCTATATGGATATGTAATGATGTCAAGTACATCATATCGTATGGCAAATATAGATCTTCCAAATCATTACCTCGGTCACATTTACTGTGCAAAGGTAGAGTGCTCTACGGCGACCCCATAAATTGGTATAGCCAAAAAATGCATTTTGCTTTTCATGGGACCGAATATCATAAACCTGAACATCTATTCTGAAACACGTCTTGTGCTGTCGATATCAATATTTGAAGTTTGGTACGCTTCAAAACGTGCAACCGGTATTGTGGTTATTTTTGACGATCCCATTGAGGCTTATATATTGTATTATAAATCATACATATTTATGACCTAATATTATTCTAGTTACCCCAATTAAAGACAGTAAATGAATTGTTTTCATTAAAAACCAGCCATTTCTTCAATTACTACAGTGTTTCTTAAATGGCGCCATTTCTTCCTTAATACACAAATTTGTTAAATTTTTTGAAAACAAATTTTACTTTTAAATAATCCATTAAATATTAAATTAGGCCAAAAATAACAGTATTTCATGTTACTATAATGAAATATAATAGTTACTACAGTGTAGTTCATGTTATAAGAATTCAAATGACATAAAATATTTTGGCTAACTTATGGTACGTCTCTGTAATCTTTTGAAAAAATCAGACGTGAATCTGAAATTTTTATTTATAAAACTTGATGACGCTGACGTTTTGCTGTCGTATTATGTATAAACTGAAAACGTACAAAGTTAGCAATTTGTTACACGCAGACGGGGTGTAAGACTTTTATATATTGAATAACTCAATCTCTTGTTAAAGTTTACCGAATTTAAGTTGTTGGTTAAATAGTGCGCTTACTTTACAATTAGTATGCTATTATGTGCTATAATTAGCTTTATTTCAAATAGTACATGATTATGCCAATCATGGCTATATATATGTTTCACCAATAAATAAAATTATTCAAAAATTATATGCCAGCAAGCTCTTACTTTAGCAACGCATTTTACTCAATCCTAAGAACAACTGCGTTTCTGCAATTCGTTTCTAGTTGAGTTTTAGGTAATTGAAACTGTGTGGTCTTTACATGTCTTTGAGCTTAATCACATCGTAGCATAAATAACATTTTGAATTGTTTTTTATAGTTACAACTACTTAAGCCGTAGGTAAAGCTAGATTTTCTTCATCAAACCACAACACGTTGCTATTATTTTTAAGAACATTCACGATTTTTTCTAAAACTATTTTACAAAGCATGGTTTTCCTGATTTCCTTTGGGAAATTGTTTTTATGTTCATTTTTAACCATATGAAATACAGGATTTAGTATTTGTGTAGAATTTTGGATCTTTTCTTTCAGTCGTATAAGCCTGAAGTTTATGAGTATTAAATATACATCGAAGCGGTTTACAAAATGTCCAATTAGACCAAATTAATAATGAAATTTATTTTCTGTATTTCTGCGCCTCCTATGATGTCAAAAATTCTTAACAATTGTTCCACGATATATGTATAATATTATATACTTCACGGATTGCATTAACGAGCCGAATTAAAAAGGTAGAGTATCGATGTATCTCTTTGAAATTGATGATTTTGGGACCGAAATATTGAAAGATCAAAACTCCGATTTTAGTCTTGCAAATTCAGCACAGCTGCACTATTAATATAAAGTTTCCATGTTTGTGGTGATAACATGGCTAAACCCGTTATAACATACTTTGTGACAACGGCATATCATTACGAATAACTTTATTTTTAGATGGGGGACATTTATTGGCAGGAATGCACCCATTAAGCGGAAGGCAGTAGTTTAATCTTCAAAGCACCCAGTATTAGTCACAGTTGAACTGTGCCAGTAACTAAGTGAGAATGCAACATAGGTGAGAACTATATTCGTCATGTGATTGAAAGAAATCCTACTTTCATGCAATTGTAGTTATGGGAAACAGCAATGATTATATATTGAGGTCACACATGACGGCAGGGGTTCAGGAGGGGGGTGGGAGAGAATGGGGAGGTCGTCACAATATTTAAACATTAAGAAGTTGTACACCATTTATTACCAAGAGAAACAAATACACAACATCCACTTTCGTACCTGTTTTAGCTGCCTCAGTGTCAGCTTATAAAGCTCAACACCGTACATATGCTATAATACAGCTCTAAAGCGGTTTTTTCTTCAGTTGCGGTCTCACCATCTATGATAAATTGACTAGTAGTTTTTATTTAATTGGCCTGGTATTACTCAACAAGAATTAGTTTCTTGGTTTGGTCAGGCTTGGCTTCTTCTCATATTGTGCGATACTGAAGTGAATGTTTTTCCTTGCATTAATATTGTAAAATAAAACGACTTTTAAAGCTGTAATTTAGATCAGATGATTTGTTACCACAAGACTGTGCAGTTTTTTGCGATTAAAGTTAAAGTATGTTTAGGCTACAAGCTGATGCTTTAAGTAACTATCCAAAGCGCTTGCGTGTGACAATATATCATTTTGTGCATGTATAAAAGGTAATCTTGGCTCTGAAACCACACATAAATTTCGATAATACTCGTACTGCATTATATGTCGAGCACCCAGCTTACCAGTACCTAAGTCAATTGTGGTAAAAATTGTTAGACAATTTTGTGTTTATGAAAGGTAAGCTTGTTTGTGTTTATGAAAGGTAATATTGGCTTGGAAAACATGCATAAATTTGGACAATACTCTTACTGCAATATGTCGAGCGCCCAGCTTTCCAGTATATAAGTCAATTTTGGTAAATGTTGTTTGCCTAGTTTGTGTATATGAAAGGTAAGCTTGTTTGTGTTTATGAAAGGTAATCTTGGCTTTGAAACCATGCATAAATTTCGACAATACTCGTACTGCAATATGTCGAGCACCCAGGTTACCACTACCTAAGTCAACTGCGGTAAATATTGTTAGCCTACTTTGTGTTTATGAAATGTAAGCGTGTTTGTGTTTATGAAAAGGTAATCTTTGCTTTTAAACCATGCATAAATTTCGACAGTACTCGTACGGCAATATGTCGAGCGCCCAGCTTACCAGTACCTAAGTCAATTGTAGTAAAAAATGTTAGCCTTGTTTGTGTTTATGAAAAGTAATCTTGGCTTTGAAACCATGCATAAATTCCGTCAATACTCGTATTGCAATATGTCGAGCGCCCAGCTTACCAGTTCCTAAGTCAATTGTGGTAAATGTTGTTAGCCTAGTTTGTGTTTATGAAAGGTAAGCTTGTTTGTGTTTATGAAAGGTAATCTTGTTTGTGTTTATGAAAGGTAATCTTGGCTTTGAAACCATGCATAAATTTCGACAATACTCGTACTGCAATATGTTGAGCACCCAGGTTACCAGTACCTAAGTCAATTGTAGTAAAAATTGTTAGCCTTGTTTCTGTTTATGAAAGGTAAGCGTGTTTGTGTTTATGAAAGGTTATCTTGACTTTGAAACCATGCATAAATTTCGACAATATTCGTGCTGCAATATGTTAAGCGCCCAGCTTACCAGTACCTAAGTCAATTGTGGTAAATGTTGTTAGCCTAGTTTGTGTTTATGAAAGGTAAGTTTGTTTGTGTTTATGAAAGGTAATCTTGGCTTTGAAACCATTCATAAATTTCGACAATACTCGTACTGCAATATGTCGAGCACCCAGCTTGCTACTACCTAAGTCAATTGTGGTAAATGTTGTTAGCCTAGTTTGTGTTTATGAAAGGTAAGCTTGTTTGTGTTTATGAAAGGTAATCTTGGCTTTGAAACCATGCATAAATTTCGACAATACTCGTACTGCAATATGTCGAGCACCCAGGTTACCACTACCTAATCCAATTGTGGTAAATATTGTTAGCCAACTTTGTGTTTATGAAATGTAAGCGTGTTTGTGTTTATGAAAGGTAATCTTGGCTTTGAAACCATGCATAAATTTCGACAGTACTCGTACTGCAATAAGTCGAGCGCCCAGCTTACTAGTACCAAAGTGAATTGTAGTAAAAATTGTTAGCCTTGTTTGTGTTTATGAAAGGTAAGCGTGTTTGTGTTTATGAAAGGTAAGCTTGGCTTTGAAACCATGCATAAATTTCGACAATACTCGTACTGCAATATGTCGAGCACCCAACTTACCAGTTCCTAAGTCAATTGTGGTAAATGTTGTTAGCGTAGTTTGTGTTTATGAAAGGTAAGCTTGTTTGTGTTTATGAAAGGTAATCTTGGTTTTGAAACCATGCATAAATTTCGACAATAGTCGTACTGCAATATGTCGAGCACCCAGGTTACCACTACCTAAGTCAATTGTAGTAAAAATTGTTAGCCTTGTTTGTGTTTATGAAAGGTAAGCTTGTTTGTGTTTATGAAAGGTAATCATGGCTTTGAAACCATGCATAAATTTCGACAATACTCGTACTGCAATATGTCGAGCACCCAGGTTACCACTACCTAAGTCAATTGTGGTAAATATTGTTAGCCTACTTTGTGTTTATGAATGGTAAGCTTGTTTGTGTTTATGAAAAGTAATATTGGCATTGAAACCATGCATAAATTTCGAGAATACTCGTACTGTAATATGTCGAATGCCCAGCTTTTCAGTACATAAGTCAATTGTGGTAAAACTGTTAGCCTAGTTTGTGTTTATATGATGTAAACTTATGTTCACCGGAGCGAACAACGCTTTGTGACAAACAGCATGTCAGGCAACTACGCTAACATCAAATTTGGCCCACTGACAGTCAAAACATTACCACGTGAGGCAAATTTGTTGTTTTTGCCAAGACATATATTCGCAGCAAGAAGCAATTTACTCGTGTCATCACAATCATTTGGCTCTAAAGGCTTAAAACCGTTTCTGCTAAGCCATACATTCCCATAGCGGCGGAAAAGGGATTATCACCCCCCACAGGCACCGGAAACTCCTTGTCAAAGCGCCTATCCCATCCTCTCTCGTAGCTACGCAACCTGTCCTTCCTGGCTCCCGTTCGCCAAAGTCGCGTGCAAAAATTTTAGCAAAAATTGGGGAAATTTTTCAAAAATTAAAATAATTCTGAATTTTAACAAATTTCGAAAGTATGTCTCCCTAGCTTAGCGCCCCCTGTCGACCTGGTGCTCCACCGTGGTGATTGAATGTCTTTCATATCCTCTCTCTCCCACAGAATACCGGGTACCTGCCCCCCCCGAAACCTCAGACCTGATACATGTATTTACTAATTGGAATTGTACGGTAGTTATTTTGGCCCCATGTGGCTAATGTCTAGGCTGAGGTAAGATATTAATTATACACTAAAACCGAAATTCTACGTGCTTTGATTTTTCTCAATCATTTCATGGCCATTATGCGGCGTTCACGTTATAATGTCCCCAACGTTTGGAATCTATGTACACAACACAGTGTCAGGCACGCTGTTGACAACAGGGTGTCTTAGACACCCCACGTTTTTAATATTTTTTTTCAAAGGTAGCTAGTTACGCGTATTACAACTTCTTGATAGTGTCAGGCACACTGTGTCTTCTGACAGTTTTATTGACAGTGTTCGAAATTATTTGAGCAATGTTCATATGGGTTAGATACAAATATCGCAAATTTAGAAAAAATCACACAGGACAGTTGACTAATAAACTGCATTACCTACAGACGGTGTCCGTTATAGTTAATTCCCGCCAAATTGGTAGCTAAGAGTGTATACGACACTGTCAAGAAAAAATGTGGTAGCTAGGGGTGTGTGGCACACCCTCAGCAATTGAATTACAGTATGGGTGTCACCCTGAGTGTCTATATGGTAGGGTCGGCAACTAGAGGGGGACAAAAGTTCCAAACAGTGGGTACATGATAACGTGAACGCCGCATTACAAGTTTGGGGTCTTTTCCGTTATATCGCCCAATTGGAATGTCATCAATTTTGAAGATACAGATAGGTACCTATCGATTCAGGTCGATGAGCTGGTTCAGAAAATACCCATTTTACTCACATCACTGGCAAAATTTTTTTTCGATTTTTTGAGGTCCCAATGGTCCCCCCTCGGGAACCCAAAAAACTTTTTCTTCGGAATATGGTCATATTGGGCACCATTCAACTCGGCTTAATGAGGCAAGTCGAATGTATTGAAATCTACCCCACCGTTAGAAAGTTATGAGGGTCCAAGTAACCCTGAGGGACAGAAATAAAATGCAGGTCATGCCGTTCTGGGTATACTAAGCCTAAGCCTTAGTCTTAGCCTAAGCTAAGGTCTTTATATGAGACATACACTAAGCCTAAGTCCGGGGGCTGCCCGCTCTGAGCTGTTTTTTAACGTTATAACGTACGGCCCATCAAGGTTACATGGACCCTCATAACTTTCTGACGGTGCGGTAGCTTTCGATAAATTACACACCATTCGACTTGTCTCATCAAGACCCTTTCATATTCCGAAGAATAAAATTTTTGGGTTCCAAAGGAGGGAGACCACTGGGACCTCAAAAAATCGAAAAAATAATTTGTCAGGGATGTGGGTAAAATGGGTATTTTCTGAACCAACTCATCGATCTGAATCGATTGGTACCAAAATTTTATCTGTACCTTCAAAATTGATGAAGTTCCGGCTAGGGGGATAACCGAAAAGACCCCAAGTTTGAACATTACATGAACCATCTATATAAACTATCTATGTCTTATAATATGTTTAGGTTGCAGTACGTGATACCGGGCTGAACCAAGAATTGCTTATGCCATCAGTCAATGTACTGCCTCTTCCAACAAATATATAACATGAATTTTCAATTCCCCAGCAATAGATTTCTATAATTTATATATTATTACTTACTAGCATTTAGTTTAATGGTGAGCTCAAATTTAGTTTCTTGATTTTTCCCACTGAGTGAGTTTCATTTAAGTTTACACAGTTTTTGTCGTCATTTTAATTACTGTCGGAATTTTCGCCAAGTTAAAATGACACTTAAAGCTAAATAGATAATCAATTAAGTGCTTGAGTAACAATCTTGTATCACTGAAATTGTTTATCCAATATTTAAATATACATAAATTAATAAACACTATTTTCTAACTACAACGTTGCGAATCAATTATTATAAAGGCTGCAGATTAGAAAACGAAAAGAATTTAGTCATTATTAATGATCTACTAAGCCGAAGTCTCTCGTTGTATAATGCTTTAGGTTATGATATTGTTGCAAAATGATGAGTCTCCGACTTTGATGTTGAACGAAAGTTTCGAGTATAAGTAATTATCGTAACAATGTTTTGGAGACGAGAACATTATGTCAAATATAATACCATGTTTTTACTTAAATGTTCTATAATACAGATTGTACCTAGTTCTCTATTATAGAACAGTTTATTATTTTCATATTTTACTTCACCGTTAAATAGCCTGTTTTCAAGCCACACTGCCGCGTTCTTAAAAGAAGAATATAACTCAAACTACAAAAATACCTTATAGCTCCTAGTTTTTGCGCACATATGTAAAATTGACTCCGTCATATGATTCCTTTATGACCCGCTGCCCTCATAACACCAGCTTAACTTTTATGTTAACTGATTTTCCCGCATATTGTCTATTTTCACTTACGTTGTTCTTCGTTTCCTTTGCAAAGTTCCCTCAAGAATCGAGCAACAGCAGTAAATTCTTGAAATGGAACATACTTCATGGCTATATGGTTTTATGCCAGCTATGAAATTAATTATCACGCTTCTGTTGTGCTCCTGAATGAAAATATCAATCCCATTTGAGACCATCACTCTAGAAGTTGGAATTTGAATGTTTCTGACATAAATTGCTTATTTTTCTCTAATTTTTCGTAGATAACTTTGTCATATACTTACACATATTCGTATTACAGGTAGACGAAGACACCCGGTAACATCATTAAGCTGAAAATGAACTAAATTTGGGAACAAATTGCACATATTAATCGCCAAATTTTCCTCCAACCATGTCTTCGCCGTTAAAAGCAAGGTGTGTTCAAAGTGCTGGTAACATGTATGGTGCCGAATGCGAAATGTAATTTCTCCGTAGTTTGATTTTAAACAGTGGGATTGAATATTTTATACACAGCGCCGCTACTGGCATACATTGTGCATAGCACGTTTAGTTCACTGATGTATATTACAAACTATGCAACCGGAACCATCATGCATTACGAAAAGTTAGCTCAACTCGCTTTGGTGTGTGCTCTGCGCTGCTACACAGCGCCGCTACTGGTATGAATACTGCATAGCACGTTTAACTCACTGATGTATATTACAGGTTGTATCCAACCGAATCCATCATTCATTGCGAAAGTTAAGCTCAACTCGCTTTGGCGTGTACTCAGCACCGCTATTGGCATAAATAGTTCATAGCATGTTTAGCTCACTGAAGTATATTACAGACTCTATCCAGCTGAATCCACCATACATTGCGAAAGTTAGCTCAATTCGCTTTGGTGTGTGCTCTGCGCTGCTACACAGCGTCGCTTTCAGCATACATAGTGCATAGCACGTTTAGTTCACTGATGTATATTACAAACTATGCAACCGGAACCATCATGCATTACGAAAAGTTAGCTCAACTCGCTTTGGTGTGTGCTCTGCGCTGCTACACAGCGCCGCTATTGGTATGAATACTGCATAGCACGTTTAACTCACTGATGTATATTACAGGTTGTATCCAGCTGAAACCATCATGCATTGCGACAGTTAGCTCAACTCGATTTGGCGTGTACTCAGCGCCGCTATTAGCATCAATAGTTCATAGCATGTTTAGCTCACTGAAGTATATTACAGACTCTATCCAACTGAATCCAAAACGCATTGCGAAAGTTAGCTCAACTAGCTTTGGTGTGTGCTCTGCGCTGCTACACAGCGCCGCTATTGACATAAATACTGCATAGCACGTTTAGCTCACTGAAACATATTACAGACTCTATCCAACTGAATCCATCATGCATTGCGAAACTAGGTATGGCATGTGCTCTGCACTGGTAATCGCGTTCGCTATGCAACAATCCTTAAAAATAGAGCGACAACTTTCCAGGGACACAAAAGCGAAGCTATTTGGTTTCGGTTCGATGGTTCGTTGTCAAAAACATGTTCAAAGAGAAACCAAATGCACACTGTAGTGTGCCGTTGTGGTAAGTTATAAATTTTAGTCTCTTGACATGCAATATGTTCAATTGGCTTCATCATACGTTGCAAATATGGTTAGTGTGGAATGTGAGTATTTATATATGTAGTTTTTAGCTAATTTTAAGAAAACCTTTACCTGCAAAAATAGCATCGATAAGGCCCAGTCGCTACATCAGAAAGTTCAAAGTCAAGTTACGTTGGATTGATGCAAAAGGATGTACTAGGAGCGTAGGGGGTAGAAGTTTGGACCTAAGGCATGGAGCCCCTTAATCCATAGTTCCTCTTCACTGAGGGTTGATCAGCATCACCCTATCCGGGCTCCGAAGGAACGCGCAAAATTTAGGGAAATTGAACAAAGTTAGAGAAAAATTTAGTAAATGTCGGCATAAACTGGCTAAATTTGGGGAAATTTTTAGCAAAAATGGAGGAAATTAGCAAAAATACAGTAAATCGAGGAAAACCCAGAGTACGTTCCACCCGCCGCAACTATATACCCTCTAAGATGAGGAACCTCGAGCACCTATTCTGCACATCGGAACCTGAATTTTTATACCTCCACAATTCTAAAAATGCAGCTCTGCTTGAGACGTCCAAAAACCCTTTAAAGTCTAACAATTTTAACGGTGGTTGGAAATTCGCTTGCCTGGGTTTAGTATTGCCTAGGGCAGGGGGTAAAAGAACTTTTGGTAGCTACATGAAGGAAGTCAAGGACTAAGTTTGGATATCAGTTTTCGTAACCATAACAGATGGAAAAACGAGAGGCGTAGCCCCAATCTGCTATGACTAAAGTACGTGATCAGTATGTTAACTGCAGAACTATCACATTTCAACTACGTTTCAACGAATTAGTTTGTAATTCACGCTTTCTTGAGCGTGAATACCCTGGAACGTTTGCCGCACGCTTTACAGCTGGCGAAAACGTGTTAAAGTGCCATGTTGACTTTGAATTAACTATTTGAATTTGCATTTAGTGCTATGAAGAAGATCAAAGAAGAGTGCGTACTGGCGCGTTATACCATATAAATGATCTATTATATATTCATTGTCTCCGGACGTTAAACTGCTAGTATATTGATATACCTGTCCTGCATTACAGCGCCTGATATCTTCATCAGTAAAAATGTCGACAATCATATCGCGTGCGCCTGTCACTAACAAAGGCTTATTGCAAAACAATAACCAAAAATCATCACGTCAAGCCAACAGCACTAACCAGGTGTCTGAGCGCTAACCTCGCCATTCGATTCAGTCGTCCGATATTTCGACCGACAGCGATCTTTGCGCTGAATGTTAATAATAAGTCGGGAACGACTGTTTCGAGTGCGATCTTTGCGGACGCCGGATCCACTTTACCTGCATCAACATCGCTAAAACCGACGCCTAACTGTATGAAATTGCCAATGTATTGATAGCTGTTCAGCTTGTGAAACATTTGCAAACAAACATCGACGGTCACGTTCTACCTCCAGTAGTGACTCTGCATCTCGCGAAGATAATCGACTTACTAATATGGAATCGTAAATTTCTTCGTTGTCTAAAACCATTGACAAACATACCGCAGCTACTTCTGAAACACCGGCTTCTATGGATATAATTAAACACTTAAATGTAAGCCAACTAACAACCGGAGTAGAGGCGCCTAACAATACCGCTTGCGATAATAGTACCATGCCAAGCTGCTGAGCTCAAATCGTAGCGCAAAACTCTTCCGCATCCGCTCGTGTATTCGACGTACCGCTGAACAATGATGATTACGAGGAGAAGCGACGTCGCCATATTGTCATCAAAGGTTTGCCAGAAAACGGAAAAGATTTACAAGACGCAAGTGAAATCTGCAAAATCCTCGACCCATCGACTGAAATACAGGAGATGCATCGAATGGGAATCTACGACACACTGCATCGCGACAAAACAACACTCTAGCGCCACGTCTTGTCAAGTTCCGTCCGTTGTCGTCGGGTGTTGCTCGGTCGCTATTGCAAAACGCCCGCAAACAGAAGAACTATCCGGGAATAGCAACATATCTACATTCGTCGATCCATGTCTGATTGCGAGCTGAAGCAGCAAGCTGCCGTTCGGAAAAAAGGCTCATGAGCTAAACTGTGCCCAGAAGGACGATGTTACAAACACAACCCATTATGTCGTTGTGAAAGAAAAATTTTTTGCCTTCAAAAACTGTACTCGCAATAGTGATGGTCGGCGCGTTGGAGGTAAACACACAGATCTGAATTATAAGTTTGTTGAAACCGATGGTAGGATCTCGGTTCAGGTAAACTGTTGAAGGGGTTGTACCACCTTCACTTTCACATTTTATCAAATGTAAATATTTAATGCTCGCAGTATTTACAACAAGCTTAATGAATTACATATTTTACTAGAATCGAGATCCTATCAAATTATCTCAGTTACAGAAACTTGGCTGCATAATGATATATCTAATATATATATCTAACCGGTATATCGTATTCAGTTTACAGAAATGATCGAAGTTCACATGGAGGTGGCGTAGCACTTTTCATTTCAAAAGATTTTGATTATGGACCAGTGACACATATCCCAGCTATATTTGACACTGTCGAAGCAGTTGCGATGGATGTTTTCCTTAAAATTAAAACACGAATTGTTTGCATATAGGCCGCCGCATTTATTCTACTGACCAAATGTCTGCGTCATGCGATTATATATGTCATATATCTGTAAAGCATCATGGCCACTGGTCATACTAGGTGATATCATTTTTCTAGAATTGGATTGAAATAAAATTCAAAGTGTATTAAGCCAAATTCCAAAGTATTCATTGAAACAATAAATGAATCGAGCCTTATACAGCTAGTATAATTCCCAACTAGGGAAAGCAAAACCCTTGATCTGATAATGACTAACGCTCCACTCCAACATGCATGCATTAAATGTACAGAAAACTTTGCCAATTCTGACCACTTTTCAATCGATTTCCTATTAACTGGCGGTAAACGAAGTAAGCCCGTAACATGCGCAACAAATTTCGAATTTAAAAACGCTGACTTCGACAAGCTAAGAACCTTCCAATGTCACTGAATTTGAATGATCTGCTTTATTCTGTATTTACTGTGAAAACTGAATGATAAGTGGCTATTATTTTACAATATTATATTGCATGTATGTGAATTATTTGTGCCCAAAAAACGGACAAGTATCAGAACGCCAAGAAAATATTACCCCAAACGCATCAAAATACTTCTACGGAAACAGGCCCAGCTCTGAAAAATGGGCAAACAAACAAACGATTTTTGTGCATACAAAGCAATTGCCGAACAAAGAACAAAAAAGCCATAGCAAACTTCGTAGAGAATAGAAAGAGACGTATACTGTGCTCAGATAATCCACAAGCACTGTATAGTTATGTTAGGCATCGATGCGGCACCAGTGATGTGATTAGCGCCTTAAAATGTGCAGACGGGAGTCTTGTCACAGATGAGACCGCGAAGATGACATGCAAAATATTAGCAAATGCCCTTTGAAAGCATTTATACTGAATCTGATGTCAATATTCCCGTCGTTGAAACTGAAAATCTTCAAAAACATTCATTTCCATCATTTACGCCGCACGAAGTTTACTTACCGCTCCCAGAGATCAAACCCAAACACAGCCATTCTACAGACAAATTCACGCAATACTTTCTTCGGGAACTTAGGGATGCCATAAGCTTCCCACTATCATATATCATCAGAACAATCCTTTGTAAATGTGGTATATTATCAGACATGTGGCGGTGTGCTGGTGTAATTGGATTATTTAAAAAAGACGAACTAACTGAGCCATTAAACTATCGCCCAATCGCTTTGGTTTCTAATTGTTGCAAGATTATAGAACGAATACTGAATAAGCGTCTTGTTAATTTTGTTCGTGGCTCGAATGTCCTATCAACACATCAACATGGCTTTGTAGCTAAATGATCCACAACGACCCAACTAATCGAAAGTATATATGACTGGGCAGCCCGCCTGGTGGTGGACATGATCGACTGTTGATGTTGTTTATATTGATTTTGCTAAAGCTTTTGACACTGTTTTACACAAACTAGTTCAAAAGCTGCCCTGCCTTGGAATTTCTGGTTGCTGCTTGTCATGGTTACAAAACTTTCTACTAAATAGGGAATTTCGCGTAAAAATGAAAAATACATTTTACACTGATAAAATGGTTCTTTCAGGCGTACCTCAAGTAAGCCTTCTGGGCCCTACACTATTTCTGCTGTATTTTATCGAAGCAGTTAGCAGTTATCCCAATATGCAAATCAAATTTTTATGCAGAGGATGTAAGACTATACGCTGCTATGCTACCCGAAAACAGCATTAACATAAAATTACAAAAGGCAGCGCGCACTGAACTGCGTTGAAGAATGAGTAACTAAGTGGCAGCTTTCAATCTCCCAAACAAAATGCCAAGTACTGCATCTTGGTCCTAAAAACCCGCATTTTCGTTATTGACTGTTAGAAAACATATTGCCAGAAACAGCAGGCATAAAAGATCTCGGAGTCAGAATCAAAAGCGACCTAAAATTTAACACACATTGCAGAAACATAACTTCAAAGGCTTATCGCATGTTCAATAAGTTATTTCGTTGTTTTGTAAATTGTAACATTGGTATTTTACTACGTGCTTATGGTACCTATGTGCGGCCACTAGTGGAATAATCCAGCCCAGTATGGTCTCCAGTATACCAAGGAGACATAGATATAACTGAACGTGTTCAACGGTATTATAGTGGGCGCGTTTATAGCCGAGCGAAAATGGCACCGGCGCCCTACAAAACACGGTTACATTCCCTGAACCTTGATTCACTCGAACTACGATCGATGCGTTTTGATCTCTGCACAATCTTCAAACTGCTCAGTGAAAACTAATACCAATTTCATTTTAAATACTTACAATTAAATGATTTAGTGCGAACACGGGACATTCTCCAAGACATTGCAAGCCAAAAAACCAATGTTTTAAGCCACGCATTCCCCCTTCATACCATTAGCCAATGGAATAATCTGCCTAACACATTGGACGGACAGCTGTTCGTTGCATCCGCAAGCGTTAAAATTTTCAAAAAAACTAATAATGCATGTAGACCTCAGCAAATAATTAAAATATGATCGCAATTTATAACAGATGTAAGCGGTGGTAGGTACCACTCCCATTCTGTTAGCTATATTTTTATTAGTTCATTGTGAAATTTATTTATGCTTATATATATTCATAATCGTCTTATATAGTTGTATAAAATTGACTTGACTTGACTTGAATTGTCAATCATTTCTGCAAGCTTTTTATTCTTGCGTTTTATAGTGGGCAATAAACTGTTCATGCCATTCATAGTTTTTATATGTGAAGATTTATGTACGAAAAAACTTTAGAACATATTATGTAATTATTAGAAAGCTTTGTTTAAATACAACCTACAGTTAACGCACACGGATATGATGTTATGGTGGCTTTCGCTTCCGTATCCGCCTCCATGGAGATGAAACTGCCATCTTCGCCTCCACTTCCACGAAGGGTAAAATATGAACTCCAACCAACTGTAATCCATAGTAAACCCTGTGAGAACAGACCTGCATCTGTGAAAACAAGAAAATAAAATGGCGTACATCATACAAAAAAATAAGTACACTAACAAAAATATGATACAGATAAAGAAAGATTGAAAATAACACCACAACAACTACAGTGAATAAATGGGTATCTGTTTATAGTGCATTCGCTTTTACAGTCATTAAATATTAATTCAACGTTTGTTGGGACCAACGACAATACTTTGGATATTGGGTTAGCTATATCTCTTTAATTTTGAGAATGTATCATTTTCCACCCATACAGCTTTATATAAAATTTTAAGTAACAATCTACCAAAAAAATTAAATTGAGGACTGCTCAATTGGGATTAATAATTTGGATAGACATTGTAGTTACTTTTTCTGTCATAAATAACACAGCTGAAAAAATTTTAGAAGTCCTTCAAAAATACAGAAGACGACGTACGTGCATAAAATTGTGACGACGTACGTTGCTCACTTTTGTAATTTATTGCGTTTACTAGTTACGTTAATCATGGGATTTTCTTTATCACGTTTCTACTAAACCACTTGGGTACTGAACTAGATGGAATGTGCTGCAGTCTGAAATGTAAAGAAAATTTACCCGTGTATTAGTGTGCCATTTGAGTATACAATCCTAGTCATAGTCAGTTAAGTGACATAGGTCATTGGCCAAGGTATGCCATGTTCCGCTCAGCAGTAATCTTGCTCGCGTTGTCTGCCAAGTATACCACATTTGGCGAGATGCAGCATTTTTCCACATCAGAGATATAGGGAATTTATTGGTAACGGATAATTGTCTAGTAGCCCACAATATGCTCACTCACGCTAGCATTTTGCTGTGTTTGCAGTGTTTGATAAATCTCTATCTACACCAATAACTTGGTAAATTATATCATCCGGTAGTTTATTGCGTTCTCAACGAGTCACGTTTCCACCTTAATTCCCATAGGTCACTGTCCCAGTGTTCTTTAATGTAGGTAGAAGCTTTAATTTTTAGACCTAAATGTTTTTCGAGCGTCACCGACTATTGAATCGTGGAAATGTATCCGAAAAGAGAAACTTTTTAATGCTACAGCAGTCAAAAACGTTGTGTTTCAAATGTTGGTGGTGTTATTTTGTACCGTAACTGTATATACATGATGCCGACAAAACAGACAAATTGATATTAGTATTGTAGAGCAAAAAAAATAAATAGTTTTGTACAAAGGTCTGCCTGTAGGCTTTCGGAAGAAAAGAACTAAAACTCGTTTTTTTATTTTTTCAATCGGGACTTGAAAACGTGTTTTTGGTCGCTAACAGGTTTAGCGCTCGGTTTACCATTAGTTTACTGACATTTCATTAAAGATTACAATATTTAGAGTGCTTGCAAGCTCAAATGCTTTACCGCTTTAAATAACATTTTTTAAGTCGAGTTTACAGGTATTATTACAGTTTACTTATAATATTTTTCTAAGATGAAGGGTTTGAGTAAATAGATAGCCATAGCAATCAGAACATTATAATCGATTTTACGTGAGGCCACTTGACATATTATTGCATAAATTGTTCACATGTTATTTTTGCCGACTCAATGCAATGCTTATTTAATATTCTAATTCATAAAGTACAAAGACCGGAACAACTATTCTTTACTTTTAGGCATCCTAGTAATACCGCTACGAGTAAACGTTCGTTGTTTTTGGTTATTATTGTTTTGTTTTTGGATTTTGCTCAAATTGCAAAGAACGATATATACCAAGCTAATACTGGTCGCCTTTTTGCCTTAGTCGGTGATAACTTTTTAACCTGGCCATGGAAGCTACCGTGCATTAACTGTGTGTAACTTTACCTTAACGAGCAACTTTACCTTAAATTATTTAAAACGCAATTGAACAAAATCACGAGTGTCAAAGAGTTATTTTCTATTCACTCCACGTGAATAAATCGCGTCATGTCCCTTCTTGCTTTGCTTGCACTTGTGCCGAATTTGCGGCACGGCCTGAATCTTGATTAATCCATTTCTACTGTTGACAAAATTCTGATACTAGTAGCGAATGTGAAGCGTATATATCGTTATCAATGCATCAAAATCCACAATAATCTACAATAAAGAGCAAATGCTTTATTCACCAGCGTCCCTCAGGATAGTAGTGTGTAAGATAATTGATTGAAGTTATGTCACATATGTAATATGCACGCAGGGGTGTACAAACATATACCTGAAATATACAGTTGTTTGTACTACTTCATCGATTCAGAGGTTACTAGCTGAATAACATATGAAATAAATATACTGTAGTTTACTAGTGACGCATAGACATTCCTTTTATATTTTGTGACGCTGTGGATTATTAGTCTAACATATTTTTCATTTCCAAATCTGGCCATGTTCAAACGTTTTACAGGTCTGTCTGTAGGATCCAGTAGTCATTTAAAAACTTCTAATTGTAGCATCCTGTATTATTCGCTTGCATTTAGGCACAAAATGAAAGTTTATGTCGTAAATTGCTCAGGTAGAAATTGTCGGCATAAGTCTAATATCGGGGCCCAAGAAATGAAAAAAATTTTTTGCTCCGATTTGCCTAAAATTTTGCATACGGGGGTTTTCAGTATGGGGAATTCATTTTTGACACTTTTAGCCAAAAAAAAATTTTTTGACCAAAAAAAAATTTTTTTTGACCGAAAAAAATTTTGAAAAAAATTTTTTTTGCCGTTATTCTCCCTCCCCTTTTTTTGATGCCCGATCAACATATTCCTTCTTTTTGGTTTGTGCGTGCGCTTGGTGCGCGCCTAGCGCTCTCTTTTTCGTCGCGCGTCCTTCTTCTTCCCTTTGCGCCTCGCGCTGGTTCGGGCGTCCCTCCTCCTTTTGCTGGCTTGGGCCGTCGCTCTTTGCTTGGCGGGTTTCCGCCCCTCCCCCGCCCTCCCCCCTTGGGCGCTGCGTTGCTCTTCTTGCTTGCGGGTTCCTCTCTGCGCGCCCGCCGGGTCCGTGTGTCCGGCGTGGCGCCCGTCCCCAGTGCTGGTACCACGCGTCAGTGTGCCGTACATTGCTTTGAATTTCTGTTTTGCGTTCCGCCACATGCATTCAACATGGTTGGTATGCGCCCCCGTAAGCGGATCAACAAAGTGGTGCGAATGGTTAACGGTTTCGTGGAAGTACCCCAAACCGTTGAGACCATTATAAGCGCGCCATCTGAGTGCACCGTAGAGCCCGGCGCGATGACTCGTTGGACAATCGGTAGCAGGGTTGCTGCAGAACGGTCGTCGACAAAGCACAAATAGCCCTCCTTTACAAGGACATCATATATGCCGAAGACCCATCGTTCACGCTGCAGTCTGCCGCGGTTGTATTTCCGTTTGACCATGACGCTCTCGTCTATTAGGAAGACAGCCCCGGGACCGCCAAGGCGAACTGGATCTTGCAAAAGCTTCCAGCTACAGATATCACGGAGGTACTGCATGTAATCAATAACCGTATTGTGCGCCACGTTTACGAGGAATTCAATCTGCTTGTATTTGACCTCCGCGGCCCAGAAGTAGATCAGCATGACGACCTTCTTTGGCGGCAATCTGGTGGTTGCGAAGTAACTGTTGGTCAAAATACTTTGCTTGGCATGCTTTTGGGGGCAACGCCACTTGAAACCAGCCACACAGGCATCCCGTGTCATGGTCATTTCACGTGCACAAACCGGACACTCTACTTGAGTGTGTATGATGTTATGCCGCTGCAAAAATGCAACGGCAGCTCGTTCGTCCCTTAGCTGTTCTGTTATCTCAAAAACATCCATTTCCAAAAAGCATTCGGATCCAAACAAAAACTAAGCAGGCGGTAAACGATGAAAGTGTTACAAAATTAGCTAGCGTGAGAAAAAGTAAACGAAATGTGAGAAGCGTGAGAAAAGTAAACGAAATGTGAGAAGACGAGGCAACAATTACAAAGCCAGATAGCAAGCGTGAGAAAAAATAAAGACTCTCGACGAAATTTAAGAGATGCTGCTTAGTTGCGCTCACCAAGCTGCACTGCATCAAATCCAAAAAAGTAAGTTGAATATGTTGATTTTTCTGTTGGCATCAAAAAAATGGTTTTGGGTGAATTTCGGCAAAAAAAATTTTTTTCAAAATTTTTTGGGTCAAAAAAAATTTTTTTGGTCAAAAAATTTTTTTTCGCTAAAAGTGTCAAAAATGAATTCCCCATACTGGAAAACCCCCGTATGCAAAATTTTAGGCAAATCGGAGCAAAAAATTTTTTTCATTTCTTGGGCCCCGATATTAGACTTATGCCAAATTGTCAAGTTTACATGTATTCAACATAACATGCCAATCGCTTCAAAAATCAGATGGTACAGACGTCTTAACGCGTCTGGGCGAGGAAAACTCACATTTTCAGTCATCGATGTAGCGGGTCCGTTGGCTAGGAAAATAGACGGACGGCTAGGGGCAACCCCCGAAGACCTTACCTTCAGTTTTGCCTATTTTACCATAATTTATGGCCGTTATACGCTAATTTTTGCACATTTACCACAATTTTGGCTGAATTTTGCAACAAATTCCTGCATGCTTACAGCCCGCGGCGAGGCGAGGGAATATTGGTTCGCAACCTTCCGGTGGTAGGGGAGCGGGTAAATACGGCCTGATGGAATGTTCAAACCTTAGGGATGCTAACACCACTATCGACACATATAGTTTTCAATAAACTGCCCTAAGCAACACCGCTCAGCGTATGTACATCGTTGTCGACAAAAAGATATCACCAACCACAGAGGTATCTATGTAGCTACTCCAGGTGTATCTGGTAAACCCGATGCGTCATGCTTCTGCTATGTGAAAGTAAATGATATTGCATGAGTATATCTCCATCTATATATAGTTGTAGTCCAGACAGGCAACTAGTTTAATTGTTGGTTAGCTGGAATCACATGTGTTTAAGTGGTTTCTATAAAAAATTTTATACATTCTGTGTTGAAAACAATTGTAGTTTTAAGTTATCCTGTCTATGACAGTTTGACTTGGCAGAACTGTAAAGTGAAAATATCGCATGAATTTGGACAGTATGCCAGACATACCCACACAACAGCAACTAAATTTGTACATGTTACGTTCCAAGATAATTTAATGACTATTTTGTTGCATCAAAACAGCTGTTATATGCATATAACTATATATCCATATATACCGTTATAGATATCCATATATACAGTTCGTAAACTGTCTAAGGTCAAATGTGCTGTGAAAACTTGAGTCATGCACATAACAACAACGAGTCTTTACCGATATCCGCCGACCAGCCCGAAATCGACCAGATTTGAAGATTGGAGCAAAATAATGAGTATTAGGGCCCTGTGTATAACTTCAGTTGTTTTGGCATATACCTTAATAGGCATTAATATGTATATTTATTGAAATTTGGATTCCTACATCGCTGAGTTTATGTCATAGGAGAAAAATAATATCACAGAACAGGGTAAATCTGATGGTGGTTACATCGCATGTAATGCTGTATAGTATTTCAACCTGACGGGAATGGGTTCCCATGAAGTTAAGGCTTGTTTAAACTTATATTTAAACTTATTTAAAGAGAAGAATTAACGCCTTCAGGAGCTTTGCTAGTCTAATATTTATAAGAATTATTATATTTTGTATATAGTAGTTGATAAAACACGCTAGCTGTCTTGGGACGGGCTACTGTTTCGATTCTGGTTGCTGCGCCATATTTATTATGAGCATGTATGAGTTGAGACTAAGCACGGATATTGATCTCTTTCTTTAAACGCTTAAAACCATTGCTAGTTTTTTAGTGAAACAACGTTTGCTGTCAAACGCCAGTTCTATTTTGAAAATTGCAACCCCATCAAGAAACGTCAGTGTTTGACATAATTTGCGCTGCGTCGTTGAGATTTCAATCTGTTTAACTGCTGCAGACAACTTATCTTCAAGGCAACGTGTTTATGAGCTAATTCATATATCTGTAGAGTAATGCTGTATTAACACATCTAACCGTTATTGTTATAGATACAGTAGTTTTATGCAAGGATTTACTGAACATGTAAGCGATATGAGCATTTTGATTTAACACGGATAGGATTTTAATATAGTTATGGTGGATTTTCATGCTTCGTGCCAGCTGAACACAAAAATTGAGCACATATGAACTCACCTGGAAAAATAAACGTTCAACGAAGTTACAAAAATAGATTGGGATTGTTATTTGTTTTAGAAAAGGAACGTATCTGTACGTTCGTAATTTTGAAGCTAACATGATAATTTAGAATACCAGAAAATGCCGACAGCGGTGTAATTCGAACACAGTTCTAATGCTTGTAACTTTTAAAATTCAAAAAATAAAATGACCATAGCAAAACGAGCTACGTTGGCAAAAGTATGTCATCCCGACTAAATTGTTATCTAAATAATAACTATAATAATATCTAAATAATTGTTATCTAATAATATAAATCTAAGTACTTCGTTTCAGAGTGCTGATCCTCCCAGTACGTGTTCGCAGCATGGATGCAGTATCGTATGGATGCCGTTTTCCAGAGACATCATTTCAATAATTTACTAGGTCTCATAGGTTTGATATCACTAAAAGTGTATAGTTAATGGTACACCCATTGACAGACAACCAGTCAGAACAAAACAAAACTTGTTTACAAATACTGATTTGAAAAACAGGTCTAACCATTACATTTCGTATGTTGAAATAAAATAGATTTCTAGAATTCTCAAATTTGTTTTTTCAAAAGTGAGAACTGTCCCATATAAAACTTCAATTAAGGCATTGTATAAAATTTGTTAGCGTTTCTAGACAAAATCGTAAAAAAAATTTTATCTGCAGGTTTTTTACCGTTTCCAAAGTTTCTATGAGCTCCAGAAATAAAAATGCTGAAACTAGGCTCATTTAGGTCGCAGTCTACTGGGTTTTGCTAAAATTCTGGACTTCTGGGCTGCCTAAATCCGCACAATATGTAAATTTGAGAGCTAATAAACAGTATATAAATAAAGATAACATGGAGCATAAAAATGGCCTAACTATCAAATTAAATAACTTTCTTCAAACGATATTAAATTGCAATAGAATATATATGTCTTAGATCAGGAACGAAGAGTGGGAATTTTTGATGGATCCCCGTGGGTCGTGGGTCAAATTGCCATGTGTCAACTGAAGCTGAGTAAATTTTCGTACACGTTCGGTATATAACGAAGATGCACTAACGCATAAGCAATGCAGCGTGACCGTAGCAATTGATTTTATTTCATAGCTATATAAATCACATTTCTAAAATAATAAACCAGCACCCGCTGATTTAAAAACAATTGCATGTCTACAACAGATTTAGTTGTTAATGTTATAGTGTTTCAGTGATCATCTTTAAGAACTCGTAGTTTTTTCTAGAATGGGAAGAGTTCATCGCTGATTCCAGATTTTAATACACCAGCTATCCTATTCAGCAATTTCGCTTAAAAAGTGTTATTGACCGCAATTTATTCAACTGAAAATATGCTTAAAAACGTTCGCGAACACACTATTGTCCGCCAGAAATCTAGCCATTTTGCATTCGCGAAAATGAAGTGAAATTCCCGAAATTTTTGAGAAAGAAAAATTAACGAATTTGAATAAAGCGAATTTTGTTCGCGAACACCACGGCTAAGCTATAGGACCGACTTGTTTATGGCATCACTAATTTGTTCGAGAACGCTGAATAATCTATATTCAAACTTGAGATACATTAAGGAACCGAATTTCTGCAAATTAAGTTAGCCAAAATTCTGTTCGAGCACAATGTATAATTGTCGGCAGTTGGATTTAATTTTGTCAACTCGGATAAACAGAATGAAAATCAGTGTTGTTCCCTAACGATATATTTTGCGAAGCGATATTGGTTATTACAAAATAGGATGGTTGGTTGGGTCCTCTTATGTTTACTAACACATAAACCAACGTCAAATTTACTATTAAACTAAAATTCAACGCAATTTTTGCTGTTTTCTTGTTCTTTCCAAAAGTCAAAGTTTGTGCATTTTGTCACATTAATCCATATAAGTTTCACTCAGTACGTTTTAAAGTTTGACAATATGACAATGATTTGCTATACTAAGCCTATATAACCTGCTTTCATCTTGGGACATCACGCGTTCAATAACTGTTAGTGTCAGTTTTGTTATCAACGTTGAAACTACATGCTGTTTATGTTTAGTCCCTTGTTGTGGGCATCTCGCCGGAGTTGTTCCTGGATTAACGGCCAGATCCTATGAACTACTTTTACTGCTATCATTTTGGGATACCGCGATAAATATTTCCTAATGCCAGTTTTATCACAGTTGAAATTATTAACTTTTTACCTGTAATTATTGTTGTAGGTATATCACCGGCGTTGTTTCTGCTTTAACGGCCAGATTCAGGAGGATGGTAGGGCGTTTTGTCCGCGTACAAAGCTGGATCCCGGATTTTTTCATAGATTAGGTTAAGTAGGTTTAACAATACCTAAATATCAAGTTAGCTGAGTAAAGGCGTGTTCACACGCTCAAACTTTTTGCTCAAATTTTGATCAAAATTTGAGCTCAAATTTTGATCAAATTTTGATCAAAATTTGAATGCATATTTTTTGCATTTTCAGCAAGTTTGAACGTGTGGACACTGTTCAAATTTTTCATGTATATTTCTCTAGCCAATTATGAACGAGATGATTTACCTGAAAAAGTTTGAGCTCAAATTTTGATCTCAAATTTTGAAATACCGCAATTTTTCGTTAAAAATTACCGTCAAATTTTGATCAAAATTTGATCAAATTTTGAGCTCAAATTTTGAGTTCAAATTTTGAGCAAAAAGTTTGAGCGTGTGAACAAGCCTTAACCCTAGCTGAGATGCAAATACACAGCAGTATTCGGCGTAAAAGGGGTAACTCCCCGAGTGCAGAAATTGAAAATGTATTAAAGTAAGATGACTTGTAATTTATCTAAAACAGGTGAAGCATTTTTGTTTTCCCCATTTTTCTCGGAAAATCAAACTTAATTATATACGGTCTTCCTTACAACCAAAAATTTTTTCCCCACTGCAACAGGAATTAACACTTCTATGTTATCCTTAACTCGTGCAAATTAATCTTAGGAAAGCAACCAACCTCTAGCATTCACCACATATAAATTACAACTAAACATACGACGACCGCGCTGACTATCATGTTTTTGTTGAAAAAAACTTGAGTTCCCGAACATTGTTGAATCGGTCGAAAAAAGCTCATTTCTGTTCGCGAACACCAAATGTATTCGCGAACAAAATTATGCACGATTTAAATTGGCAAGGGTTTTATTTGTGATCAATAATTCATCAATAATAGGATGTTTCATTTGTAACATCACATTTGTAATAACGGGACGCAGCTGCATGGCGCAACTTCCTAACACCATGCCCATACGACCCCGGCTATCGTAACCTCAAGGGCGGACCGTGAAATTGCAGAGTTTTGTACTTATTCGTGGTCAGACCCAAGAAGCAACGGAGCTTAGCAGGCCTCAGGCGCGCTTCACGGGGTGTGTTAGGACCCCGCCCGATTGGTTGCGCACGTGTCTAGTTTCCGCTACGATTTCTGAGGTCCCCCAGGGAGGCTAGCACCGATACCTGCTCACAGGCCATGATGCTTGGAAGTCGTTCCCTATCCTAGTCTCAACGGAAGTTGTTTAAGTCAATTAATTTGTGTCAAAGGACGGAGTAAGATTTGCCAATTACACTAGACAGTTGAAACTCAAGTTGTTCTGCCTACTTAAGACCCTAATATTTGTCGTGTTAAAGTATTGTAGCCAATGTGGCACCCGAAGGGTTCCGACCAGCCCTGAAAGTTTATTGTGGGAAGATCAACGGCGTGGCCTGCTTTCCTTAACTAATTCACGTTTGAGAACTAATAATTTGCCTAGTATAATTTCAAAGCGATTAAGGGCGCGATGTATGAAAATGCTTTCAGCAGACTTTTCGAGCTAGTGGGCTATACTTGTCTGATTTTCTCGTGTGCTCCTCTTGCATTATCCCTGGATTCGTATGCTCAAACAATAATCGCAGAAGCTGTACACGCCAGTGCTTGGGACATTCTCGTTCGATCGGACAAACCACAGAAAATCCCTATCGTCTCGGTATTGACTAACGCGACGCTCGACACCTATGATACAAAGTTTATTTCATTATCAATGGTTATGGGGGGCGAGTGTCATCAATTGATTTTCGCTACGGACTCAGCAAATCGAACCGGGGAGACTTAATATTAGTTCATCACCGTCGCTCGGATACATTAGCCACAGGCAAGGGGAGCGCATAAAGGGGCGAGATCGGGGACAGAGCATACGGGTACCCGCGTGATCGCGGACTAGGGGCAGTTGGAGCAACAAAAAGGGGGTAACATAAATCATCACGGTTTAGCCGGTGTAGGCGGTATCGTGGTTCGAAATACCACGAAGCGATTGCACGGACGTCTTGCGGGACCGCCCCCCTAGGGGCGAGCCTTGTGACTTAAATTTGATTCGGCTCCGCGACCGTTTTTATAGGGGCGGGACGGGGGCGCAACTCACGGACGCTCCGCGCCCTGTCGTGTTTCTTAGGCTTATACCCCAATATTGGGGTCGTTTCAAGCTACGGGCACGGGGGGATGGCCCTTGACGCGTCTGCGTCATTTTCTGTTCTCGTTGGTCGTTTTCTCTTTGACTATCCCCATCGCTTATCCTAGTGCCTTAGTACACTGCAGTATTGCAGTGTCTCAACTGCACTGTTGTGCAGTCGAGTTATCATCGACGTAGTAGTCGATGTTCCTAAGTGCGTGTAGCTGACTGGTTAAGACGTGTGATTCTGCAGCGGGTTTGAATTCCCCGTGCAGGATCGAATCTGCTAAATGGAAAAAGGAAAATGCATGAAAGAGGAAACTAGAGCATGGTCATACGTAGTAAATAGCCTAAGGATAAATAGCGAAACTAAGGATAAATAGTGAAACCGAGCTAAACTCAGCGATCAACTCGCTTCAAAGAAGAGGCCGGGTTTTGCACTCACTCGCCTCGGGGCCAAAATGGTCTGAGCGAGGCAGCTGACTCTCTTTATTAGGATGGGGAATAATTATTTTAATTTTTTGGAGGCGGGAACGCTGAGTGCTTCTCCCGCAAAGGACTGAATACGCATTGGGGCCTGCCATCAACTTGTTTCAATTATGTTCATTGCGGGGGCATTAGCCCCAAGAGAAGACCATGTAACTATGCTGTGGTGAACACCGATAAACTTGATCGTTTTAGCAGAGTAGTTTCGGGGTTGTGAGCCTGGCGTTTTATTGGGAAACTGTTTGCACGCGGCACCAGACGGGGCTGGCGGAAGTTTGGATATCTGGGGCATCGCCGCGCGGGCCGTTTATCAGGCTCTTTCGGGGCAGGGGTGGTCCTCTAGAATTGCTTCAGTCAGCCGTTCAAGTGAATATCGGGTTCGATCAATCTGTCCAATGCGTTTGCATAAACCGGGTCACTGACTCTGTAGTTGTTTATTTTATAAATGAACATCAAATGGCTATGAAATAAGGAGTCCGATAGTTGTACTGAGACGAGCTATGTAAAATGGCTCCTCACGAGCAGCAAACACCTTAATCTCAAACTAAGTTACTTAGAATTTGTTCCATCTTTTGGCATTGCCAAATTTTCTTAACTCATTCAGCTAAATGAAATTGTGGGGGCTTCCTATAGCCCAAAGGAGGCTAATTATCCGTTCCTAAGCTACATTTCTGTTCGAGCTCAAACACGGCATGAACGTCGAACGGTCCACTAAGCTGTGAATTTGGAAACCTTAAACGCAAATGATAAAACCAATCCCTATTGTTTCAGCTCAGAAGCATTGAGAATTTTACCGTGGTCGGCTTAGGAAAATTCGATGACCCTATCTCGGTAACTGCGAGTCGTGTAAAACATGGACGGGAAGCGTCCGTTTTGTGTTGCTTTACCTAATATCACGTGGAATCAGCAGGACTTCGGTGCATCTGGCTAGTCCTCGCAATGCTCTGTACTTGAGTGCTCAAAACTCTTCGCTCTTCCGCCTCGGAACTCGACACCTGGTACTTATTCCAGATAGACTTAAGTGTAAAAATTTTTACTGGAGTGGCCAGGTCCAACTCAAGCGTTAGTGATTCAACCTAGCTAAGGGGAAACCACTTTAAATTCCAGGTACGCCTAAACGAACGGCCTGTTACTGTCTGTTACATCAGGGAAGCAAACCCCTGTAAGACACAATTTCTTTCTCACACTTACGGACTGTGATCCCGGGGCAGCAATAGCTGAACCCCCTTCGCGAGGCTAAAGCCTACGCGGAAGTCTTCACCATCGATCCCGACTGGAAGCGTAAATGAAGAGAAAACAGAGCAAACCGAAAACTAATAGCATAAACGTAAACATGAAATACTGCGTCGGAGCCGGTCAGTAAAGTCAACCGAACTCTGCGCTGCCGAAGTCGAACTGATTCCAAGAGTTGACGCGTTCGTCGTAAGCTCGGAATTTTCCCCTATATTTTAGGATAGCTATTTTGCCGCCATCTAATCGCTGACGATTTCTTGACGCCCACTTGTTTTTTGGTTTCTACTTTGGCGTCCAATTGGGGACACTTCCGGAAATTCAAATTTGACAGCTACCGTAAGCCGTCGTCGTCCTTAGGGAGAGTCGGCTTCAATTGAACTTGCCGACATCAAGTTTGAACCCTCCGAATAGTCGGAGGTCAAACATCTGCGATTTCTGCACACATTTTCTCACGAAACATGAGCTTTGAAGTCCCAATTTCCTGCAATTAACGCCAGATGTTCTTTGAAATCGTATCCAACGCCGACGTCGTTAGCGTGACATCCGGTCCAGAGCAGTTGGATCATCAGCAGTGACTTTCGGGTCACATAATTTCCCGTAACGTCTTCAAAGTTGCAATCTGTCCCTTCTTTTAGATTGTTTAATCTTTTTCCCCCAATGTTTGGATTGTCAATTAGCTGCTGGGCCTTTGTTGTTTTGAAATGCCGAAGATCCAGTTCAGCTAATCCATCGTAGAAGGTGACCCTTTTCATGGGGACACCACAAAACGCCAAAAATCGCCTCTCTTTTCGCGATTTCTCATTGATCAAGCCGGTTGTCACATGTCCCGGGGGGCGGCAAATGACGGGGCTGTGCCCAGCTCGAGGCTGGAGGTAGAACATCCTCCAAGAAATCCCTAACACACCGGGGGCCCTATCTGGGGGCCCCAGAGACCCACGCAAGGGCCCTAACATACGCCCAGCCTTTCCGAGCGTCCATGTCTAGTCCGTTCGTAAAACGTACAAATTTAAGGAAAATTTGTGCGCCTTGTCCTCGTCCGTCCTTGTTTTTTCGTCTTCATGTCCACCATATATATACTATATATCTTATAAAACACATGAACACATGCATAAATACACACAGTACACACGAGACTCAGAGATAACCTGAGCGACAGAAAGGTCGCTCAGGTTCGAACAACACACGCAGCGGAACAACAACAACAACGACGACGACGACAACCTGACCAAAGAAGTCGGTTAGAGCAAGCTGCAAAGGAAAACAAAAGGACAGCGAGGCCACGGTGAGAAAGAGACGGGACGCGGGCGGGCAGTGGGACAAAGGGAAACCCGGGGGATTTTCGAGGGGCTGGGGTAAGATTCGGTCCCAGGACGAAGAACGGGACCGATTGATACCTAACACGAGGGGAGTGAACGTAATAGCGGGTCGGGACCCACATGTGGTTTCCCATGTGTATAAGTATAAAGGGCTTTAGCGGTTGGGCGGAGCCACGCCCGCCGGGTAGCGTTGGACTCACCGTCGGGTGGCGGTTCGAATGAGGGGTGATACCCTGGGCCGAACGGCAGGAGTAAATAGGGTGCTAAAATAATAGCGATTAGAGAGAGTGGCGGCAAAGGCAGGTGCGCTTTCGTCGGCCGTCCCGCGCTAATAGGGCGGCTGGCGTTGACCCGCCGCGTATTTTTGAAGATGTCTCGACGAGGCGAGCACAATGAGGGGCGGTTCGCCCGTTTTAGACTTTGTAGGAAAATCTCGGATTATTTGTGCCTACCGGTGGTCCGCGGCAGAGACTGGGGCACCTTTGGATGACTCCAACTTATCAGCGGTAAATCGGGCGGAGGTCCAGCGGATTTAACTGGATAAGATGAACAAAATGAGGGGTCGCATGCACCAGTTCAGGAATGGGTTGCGACAACGGAAGGGCGAAGGACATTCGTATCAGTCGTATCAAGGCATGTTACAACGGAATACTAAGACGAGGAGGCCAGTTTACCTGAGATACGCTTAGGGGAAGACGTTCCAGGTGGTGAGGGAAGGCACAGAGGCCTGGCATGCATACTCTGTCGTCACACGTAAATATATATTATACCAATATGTAATAATATACGTAAAGGTGGCAGTCCGGTTCCCTTCGGGACCACCCAACTTAGCGTAAGTAGCGGTGATCGTGTCGCGTTAAGGGCGCGATCTTAACATTGTCCGGGGCAGTGCGATCCCTAGCTAAAGTCCTCCAAATACTTTACCGACGTACTCCGGCCATAGTGCACTAGACGGTTGCGGGGCATTAAATTAACCCGGTATCCGTCGTTCTTAATAACCTTGTAATTTACCGTAATTCCAGCTGACCACGGCTTTTTGTTTTCCATGAACATTGCTCAGTGGACAGCTTGCACCTGGTAGGTTTGATAGTTTCAGTTTCTATCTCTACGAAATGGTTAACTTAAGCGTGTAGTCAAGGGCCTCCTATTCCCGGACGGTCATCGCGGCGACTCATTTGTGCTTGGGTGCGGCCAATCGAGTTCCGAGCGGTTCCCTATAGACGTTAAAATTCTCTTTTTTTTCTGGTTGTAATTTCCTTGCATCAGTCTCCTAACGAGTTGAACGTTTAACTCACATCGCTACTGCGTCCGAATGGTCCCACTTGACACTCGTCCCGGCAGGCATACATGAACACAGATTACAGTGTAAAATTATTGTTAATCGAAAATCATACTAAATCGATGTCAACGGTAACAAATTATTATCAAATGAATTTCAAATGGTAGCAAATTATTATCAAAGTTGATTTCAAATAGTAACAAACCATCATCAATTGTGAAGTATACAGGAATAATTTCGAACGGTAACAAATGATTGCTAAATTGATATTCAAATGGTAACAAATTATTATCAAGATTGGTTTCAAATGGTAACAAATTATTATCAAAATTGATTTCAAATGGTAACAAATCATTATCAAAATTGGTTTCAAATGATAACAAATTATTACCAAAGTTGATTTCAAATGGTAACAAATCATCAAAATTGATTTCAAATGGTAACAAATTATTATCAAAATTGATTTCAAATGGTAACACGGTATTATCAAAATTGATGTCAAGCGGTGATCGAGAATGATGCCAAATTGATTAGTGAGCGAAATCAGGGTACGTGAGATGACGCTACAATTGCCTTAGCAAACAGAGACACGATACGCAAGACAATGTTACCCCCAAGATCATGGCACGATGTGACGCGCTATCCATCCTTAAAACAGTTTCCAGTGGTCTCTATGCGACTTCGGGGTGCTGAAATCATGTAAAAACACTCGTAACGGGTCGGAACGGGCCTGTTACACATTTACATTAAATTTGTTGGCGAATAGAGACGAATTCTGATTTAAAACTACAAAATGTTACTGAACTGTCAATACCTAATTGCACATCACTAAAACTTTTCCAGCAATGAACCTAATCGAATTTTCTACTTGTTTAACAATAGATGTGAATTCCACATAGGGTTTTACAAAATAGGATTGGTAGTGGGGTTATCTTAAGTTTAGTCGCGTATAATATTAAAATATATATTTTCTAAATGCACCTTTTCCGTTTCTATTTCAGAACTCGTATACTTATCGTACTGCCGAATAGCTCAGTTTCGGCAAGACATTTGAATTGGGGATCTTCATACCGTTTTCCTTTGATACTGTCTGCATGTCAGCACGCAGTAGTGTACGGCAGGCGGAAAAAACAATTTTTAGCTCGGCGCCATTACAAGCTACTTGCGTTTACAGGTTTAGGTACCTAATTTGAACGTCGAAGATACTTAAATTTCAGTACACAATGCGGCTTACGAGAGCTACAAATAGTGTCGGGGACAAGGGTACGTGGGTAGTTAATTGGGTACCAAAGTAGTACAGTCGGGTAGAGTACCCAAGAGAGATTTGCTACCCGATGCCCTTATAAATTCTGTAAAAGTTATTGCACTGTCTGAACAGAATATAAAAAAAAGATGCCGACAGATAAGCACTTAGCCCCTGATTGGTAGGTCGCATCAGCGCGCTAGACACCTAAGCCACGTCTTGAGAAACATGTTATCGCGTCATTTTAAGGACATAAAATTTCGAATTAAAACAAAATTTTCGAAACAACGCTAAGTCGAAATTTGATTCCTGTACTTTTATCACCTTAGTTGATTAGTTAAAATAGGAGATAGATGGTGTACGGCGGGGCAAAGAGGTATCTGGCGAGAAAGGTAATCAAACACTTTCCCCGTCTTCATAATTTGCTTTATAATTTTCTCCGCTTTCTCCATATTTTTTCCGCTTCCTCCAATTATTTATCTAATTTGCTTCAGTTGTCGCTAAAGTTTTTCCTAATTTTTGTCATTTTCGGCCAATTTTTCCCAATTTTTGCCAAATTTCACAAAATTTTCCGTGCCCCTTCGAAGCTGCTTTGGAGAGGAACAAATACGACTTGAGAAGGCGTTTGATCATTGCATATACTGTATATACATATACAAAAGTTAACACCATTACAAATCTTACGAACAAAGAGCGGAACATTGAGTATTTATGATTCCCGCTTAAACGACATATCTTTATGTTTTAGTTAGGAAAATTAAATATCTAATACTGAAAACTTATATAATTTTTCTGCGCTACGCTATTTGGTTTCTAAATTAGTATTCTAAACTTGCTACATGATAACTACTAATATTACGAAATAGCATAGAAATATTATCAATGGTGCTCATTTAACGGAACTTAATAATAAAATCTCTAATTATAGAACACACCGATTCTTTTTTATGCATTTTCATATTAAATCTGTGGGTTTTACAGGTTTATAATACCGATTAACAGGTATAAATCTATCTATTCTATCTTCCAAAACCGATCAATTAAATTGTCAAAGTAAACGCTGCGGACGATGTATCAGCTGTTCAGTTTTATAACGTCAGTAATATTAACAGTTGTTAGTTTTTGGGGTATAATTGGAAACATTGTTTCAATTGTCATCTATTCACATCGCTCAATGCGTGAATATCCAATCAATGTTCTATTATGTGGCCTTAGCGTCACCGATCTGTGTGTTGTTTGTCTTGCCATACCGTCGTTTGGTGTCGTCGGTATCCATACTATGTTACACAGTGATTCTAATACGGCCAGTGGAAACAAAGACGTCAGTAATGCATGGTGGTTACCAATTGTAATATATGTCCTATATCCACCGGCTATGATTGCCCAGTTTTGCTCAATCTGGACATTGGTTGCAATCACTGTCGAACGGTATTGGGCTGTTTGTCGACCACTCAAAGCTCACAATTTCGGACATCGTCAAGCACTGTTTACATTGGCTGTCATTTTTATTGCATCAACCGTATATAATGCAGTTCGATTCTGGGAATACCGTATTACCACCACTGAGTCAGTTCCTGGTTCGACGATTATAACTGGAGATTATTACCTCAATACAGGAAATATATCATTTGAAAATAAACGTTTGGGAGATTCTCAGTTGTGGCCTCAGGAAAACGACTACTTCCGAAACGAAACTATACCAAATACCGCAACAGCACCATCACTGCATAGTTTCGAATATATTGTAGAACCTTATTTGAAGAAAAATAAATCCTATATGAATATCTACTTTTGTGGCGCTTATCTATTTTTTATTGTTCTTGTTCCATTTACGATTTTGTCAGCGTTTAATGGCTATATAATTCGTACAATCCAAAAAGCAAACCAACAACGTCAATTGCTAAGTCATCAAACAACGACTGAACATAAAACAACAATTATGATGATTATGGTTATCATTATGTTTGTACTTTGTAATACGCTACCAATTGCGCTTAATTTTGCTGAAATCTATGATAATGAATTTTTTGATCAACACCTATCGGTTCCAATTATAGTAGAAAAACATAATCATAGTAATAATAATGATAATAATATTTATAATTACAACTATACAAGTAATAATTGTAGTCATTTTGTTAATGATTTCAAGGCAGCAACTCCGACAAACAATTTTAGTTTTTCCTCAAAATCACTACTATTCAACAATGAACAGCAACAACAACAGCAGCAGCATTGTGGGAATAATAATTTTACAAATACGTTGATTAACGCAACTGTTGCCAATCATTTCGCCTATTTAGCACTCGATGTGAGTAACTTGTTGGTTGTAATTAATTCAAGCAGTACTTGTATAATATATTGGATATTAAGCCAGCGATATCGATCAGTATTCCGAACATTACTACGTTGTCAATTGTTTTATCGTAAAACACCAATTGCTGGTTATACTACTGTTCAATGTACCGAGCGTAGAGCAATATCCGCACCAAATCGAAATCATTTCCGCCGCAACTACAACAATAGTCCACAGCTCTCTCGCTCACGGCAGTATGAAACTTTCGCTGTGTCAAGTGTAAACTCGAATAGAAACGAAACAAACGTTAATAATGGACGTGAAAAGCCTAAAATTGTAACTCCGTCAGTACATAACGTTGAAAACAATATTATTACTGATACAAATCGTTGTTGCCGTAACGGCAACAAGCTAAAATGTAATAGTTTAACTGTTTTTCCGTCAGCACTAACGTTTCAAATAACAGCTGATGAAGTCAGCTGGCCAGTTGGACATAATAACCAATATGGCATTGCGCCTTTTGCTGAAGAATTCGAGCCCTACCACTTCAAATCACCAACGTCAAGCGACTTATCGTCCTACTGTGTAGGCAGCAACAGTATTGTGAAAAGTTTAATACGACAAGGAATCAAAGACAGGACAAACCACCCAGAATCTACGCGTTGTAACTTACATTGTACGAGATCGTGTACAATATATCAGGACAATCCGCGTTCGTATTTATTATCATTTGGTGGTGACCCAAAAGAATCGAAGTATACCTATAAAACAAACAGTGTTTTCCAACAATTTGCTGACATCAGAGACCAGGATTTTGATATAACTTTAGATATCAGTGACACAAAGGAAGATGATAGCGAAATAATCAAAACGCATCATGGATCGCCAAATAGTGAACATTTTGAGATACCGTGCACCAAACACGAAGGTGACACCAAACTGTCGCTATGTTGATTAATGCGGATTAGGCTGATGCAAGAGTACACTTAAGATGCGCCCCCAACCATCATCTTTTGACACCATGTAGAAAACGTAATAGAGAACAAAACTCGAATTTCAATAGCTGTATCCGATTTCGACACTTTTACGTTCCTTAATGCCATTAGGAAATGCAATTTGGCCTCTGTACTTTAGCACCAATGCGCTCGCGAACATTTTCAAATTACAATGTATGAAATATGAAACGGACCAATTTCTGTTCTTTAATGCAAAAATGAAATTTGTGTTCAGTGAACAACTGAATGGGACTTGCTTTTGACAAATGAGTGTGGAAAGGGACGCAGCTTAACTTTACTCATGCATGAATAAAGTACAGTTACCAACAGTATTTATGTGTTATAGATTTACTTTTTTAGCACTGTTAATTTCGTATTAAAAACTACATTTGGAAGACAGTAAACATACGTAGCTAGGTATAAAATGTACCAATGACTTGTATTTTCAGTTGAATCACATTCCAAATCGCTTTTAGTATCAAAAGTAATAATGTAATACTTTCAGTGTTCTTTGGCAAACAACCGCATATGAGTGTGCAGAATAAAAGGTTATTGTACGACCAGGTGTCTGCGCAATAATGTAAGCAACAATTTCATGCAAGTCATGGAATTAACGACATATTTTTCTTTTAACGTTTATATTTGATGCCAAAAGCTAATCACAGATAAAAGCAATACAGATTAAATTTACATAAGCTTAATGCTTAAAGTAATAATGTATTTCTTAAGTAAAATAAAAATATGTCGTCTAAATAAAATATATCACGTTATAACGGGCAAACATGCATTTTATTTGACCAAATTTGCCAAAACTCTTAACATATAATTACATTCTGTCCTAATTTCAAGCTTAGTTTTCACGGAAAAAAGCGTTGAAATTTCAAAAAATTCTCTTTTTTAATAATATTTTCTCTCTTTCCAAAAGTTTCAGCTTTATCAATGTGCATCAAATCTGCCGCGACGTATACGGTTTCAAAGTATCTTGAGATTTCTATAATTAATTTACACAATGTAGTTCCATCTTTTAAACTATTACATAAGCATTGGAGAAAACTTAGCCCAACGGCAATTTATCTCAACAGTGGTTAAGAATAAAAATTTGGAGAAACAATTGCTGCAACTCCACACGGTTCAAGATAAATGTATTATTACGAAAACAAATTCCTACTAGTTTTTGGCAACGGCCGACTCTGAGGTGGAACGGGTTGCCGTCAGGCCGAGCAGCCATTAAATTTTTGGGTTAGCCCACGGCCAACCGACTGCTTAACTGCATGCCGACGCTTAAGCGGCTGGCCGCTGATTATTGGACGGCTGAATACTAAGAAGCTTCTTTTATTACGATAGGAATTGACTATTCGCAAACGATTCTTCAGCACTTGTTCGAAAATTCGGTCAAATCGCATATGAAGATTTTGCACGCAGTACAGTGGAACCGCCAAAGTGTCGACGCCTACGTCTAGGCACAATATAGCAATACCGTGTTATAATTAAGACTGCTCAGCGATGGCTGGCTATGAGCTCCATTATTAAACATTGACGCATGTTAGATTAATAATAAACATATATCTTATATACTTTAATATGACAAGATGGTACTATCCTAGACTCCGCAAAATCATTGCATGTTGGTTATTAGCGATTATATCCATCAAAAAGTTTCACTAGCCTGGTTTGTTTCATTTGCTATACAGTAGTAGACGTATTAATAGTCCGCAGCTGGCCAACCGATGATCCATAACTGCTAACCGACGGATTTCGTGACCTTTAAATTCAATAGAAAATTTTAGTGGATTAAAGTTTTCAGTTTTTTCAACTTGTTTGACTCATCCTACAGTCGTGCGTACATGCGCTACAAATCGCGGACTACAGCTTTAGATTGTTTGAATTGAAACCGAGTCCCTGTGAACCTAAAAATGAAAAATAAACTAGTGAAGCTCGCTTGCGAGCCATAATTCGAGTGGTGAGAACAATCCCCCTATGTCTGTTCTAGAAAGCACACACAAACAAAGCCTACACGCAGTACGCAGGTGCAGCATTATATAAACCGTGAGTGATGAGTCATAGTTAGCCCGAAAAATGAGCCAAAATGACGTCATTTTGCCCCATAACTTTTCCCACGGGAAAAAATTCGCTCGCTTCGCCCTCTCATTCCACTTGAATTCAACTATCTTGTCTAATTAGTACTTGGTGGAATACTTTTCATTAAAAGCTCAAGGCAAAAAAAACTTTATGCGAAACTTGCGCGCACGTGGAAGTTTCTAGAGGTCGTTGAATTGGTTGTAAAATTTGTGGACAATTAGGACAGATTGGAAAAAAATTTTGCGAAACTTTGGAGAAATTACCAGTTTTTTAAAGATTTCCAAAATTTACCAATCCTGCTTATATACTCCCTCCCTCCGTGGACCGCCCCCTTGCCCACTAGAACAATCCACCCCCTCAGCCGACGACCCTTGAAGACCTATGCTGCGGAAGCATGCTCATTGTTGTCAACGTTACTACATTGATCAATGTGTACTAATTACAGGGTTGCCTTATCATTTCAAAACATTTTAGAACTTTTGCTATGTTATTGCATCATTGCTCCTCGAATTATTTTTCAAAACATAAAAGTAGTGCTGGGATTGTTTCAACAATCTTTTTACCAAAATTGCTACTGAGACTTATGTAGCTTCGAGGTTGCCTATAGCATCTAACCGATGTCTCGTGTCCGAGAATACATGTTTTCTAACGACTCCTGTTTTATCATGTCCTCTTGTTGGAATATGGATTTTTTCACGTTCAAAAACAAAAAAATTCAATTAATTTCATTTTAAATCTCATTTATCAATTGTGTTCCTAATAATTGCCAAAAATTTATTGTATACTTCGAATACAACGCTTCATCGTCACTGTTAACTGCCGTTGAGTGCAAATGTAATTCACATCTTATATTTTTAAATCCTCAGAATTGCGATGTAGTTTCGACCCCATTATATTAATGATCCTTTACAAAGAGCCGAGTACTTTTTGGTGATATTAATTTTGATTCTTACATTTGGAAAAATTGACTCTTTTCTATTTCCAGCAAAAATTAACGACATTAACAGCTTGTATTCAGACAGATACTTAATTCTATTAAGACATATCTGCTCTTACGAACTGAAATATTTCATAAAAGCCTTTGTTTTTCTGCAACATCGCACACGGCACCTTGCTATAAAGCAATTCTCATTGTAAAATATTTTTATTTTACAGAATTTACAGCCAAACTTACGCAGCTGCACCGTGCGGGTCGATCATAATAACCCATACGATCCTGGTTTCTACTATGATCAAAAAATACTCTTTGATTTGCAAAATTAAATACCAACCTTAAAATGCTACAAGGAAGCTTTGCCCTGATGCTTCGTTATGCCCCTTTTGGTGGACAACATATCTATATCATTGCCGATGGGGCTTATAAACCCTAGGTCCTATCAAACATTAATCAAAAAAGTTAATTCAAAGTAAGTTCCAGAATGAAAGCAGCTATCGACACCAGATTTTGTACAAAGGTTGATGTCATAGGTATGTATATCTTCCACCAGCTCTATTTCTGTGGAAATATATTTAGTAAAGTGTTTAAATTTTGCTGCTTAAACTTTTTAGTTTGATGTAATTAATTACATTGCTACTTTATGCTTGCATGTAAAATCACTACGCTTTATTTCAATTACTGTAATTCAGAAACGAAAAGGCGGACTTAACTAATTAATTTTCATTTTGATATGTTGGGAGATTAGGATATTCATGCTTACTTATTTATCTGTAACTCAGCCTGTTGATGAGCTAGTGTGGAATAACCGTTTTTGTGTCAAAATCCACTCAAATTTTGATGTGCCCATTTGTAGCGTTAAAAATAGGTGAATCGATTTAGCTGAAATTTTCACAGAGAATATGACCTTATGTGGAATAGACATATTGAAAGTATGGCTTCTAGAATATTTCCTGAGACGCAGTTATGGAATAAGAAACGTTTTGGGATAAAATCAGCGCAATATTTGACATTTTCATTCGTAACCGCATGGTAATACGTGGACCCATTAAACGCATTTAAGCTATTACACAAAATTTTATATGGAATGTATTTAGCACTAGCAACAACTCAACACTGCTTACTTTCTAAACATTAAAACTAAAAAATTATGGCCCGAAATCTAAAATTCCGCTTTTCTCATATGTAACTATTTTGACTGCGTATGTCAGCTTAAGCGTTATGCATATAGCTTTAGAGTTTATATTTCTGTATTGCGGGCAACTGAGAAATATATATTGGATCAAAATTTAATAGTGATCAATCAATCTCCGAGTAGAAAAAATTTTATTTCCCATCTATTACCTCGTAATAACTATTCCAATTTTACTATTTTCATAATTCTTGTTCATTTTCGCCAATGGCATCCATTGTGAGAAGGGAACAACGCGGAATAACTCGCTATTTTATCCAGAATTCTGCTATCAACTGTCAAAATGAATTTGTTGCCTCAATTTTGCCGTATTTGTATAATGAGTGCTTTGCTACTTATATATCATATCAATGCAACTTATATCTCATCCCGTTTGGATGTTATATTTTCCGGACAACTTCTATACGTTGCTCTGCTTTTGGGCTAGTTATATAGAGCAAAAGTTTAGCAGCAAAACCACAATTTTTTATGCGCGCACGTACAACTAAAACGACTAGTCACTGCACACAAGTGGTTCTAAGATATACTCTACAATCTTGGAGTCGCAAAATTATTTAGGTAACTAGCATTTTTGTTCAACATTTAACTTGCTGAAAGTTCTGCAGCTTTTACTATAACATTTAAATTATTATATATCGTCATTTTTATAAACCCTAGGTCTGTGGAAATATCAATTCAAGAAAAAACCGAATTTCCAAGTAAACTTCTGTACGGAAATACTCAATAATTTTTATTAGAAGAGGATTGTGTCACTACTCATTTAACAACTACAGACATATTCTCTTTGGTATCCATTCTATACATGCCGTAGAAGGCGTTCAGGGAGCCATTGGTATCCCTCCCCTTTAAGTGTTGATCCCCTGCGGCGCCGGTCTACCGCACTGAGGGTACTCTCAACTTCCGTGGTGTCCCTGCACCTCCTCCTCCACCCACTCCTTGGCGCTCCGCACCCTACTCCCCCTCCGGCACCCACCACCTCAGTCCTCCGCGCCTGCTCCCCCTGCCCCGCCCACTGCGCCCTTGCTGCGAAAAATATTTACCATAAAGTGGTAAAAATAGGGTTATCCTCGGCGGAGGAATGTCGTCAAGTTTTTTCAGCAAACCCCTGGAGGACTTCCCTCCCCGAGCGCCACTACCGCCCCCTCGCCCGATGACGACCTCCCCTGTCGGCCCCGACTACCCGTGTTTACACCAATGAGCGTCAGAAAGTATGATCCATTTCCATGTTACACTAGTCACATTTTACATTTAAGCTGAAAACTAGTACAATAATACTTGCGACTTCAAAAACTGGAAACGAATTAAAGCAAAAATATATAATTCATTTCAATAATTGTAATTTAGTAACCAACGGGTACATTTGGGTAAAATTTGGTGCACTGGGAGTCTTTATTATGTTGCATATTCAAGTCAACAGAAGCTCCCCTCGATAAAATGACATTGCTCAGTAAGCTTTTTCAACCGAAATTAACTCGAACACGGATCTGACTTTTTGCAACTTGATACATAATACGTGATATAAACTATGATTCGACTGAAATTTTCACAGAGGCTGTGATCTCATACCGCAATTATATATTACTGATGACATTTTCGCAATGTTTGTTTTAGAGCAGTAACGAGGTCAAAATTTATATTTTAGGCCAAAATATTTTTGTTTGCAAACATGGAAATGAATTAATTTGTGAGACTCAAATTTGTAAAATATACACACTGCAATTATAGCTATCGAATACATTTTCACGTAAGGCAAGTTATAGGCACTAGTGATATATTGAAGCATAATTCGCTGAATTTTTGTCGTCATATGTAGGTTCGTAACAAACTCAATCTAGTGCAATTTTTTCTCCATATGTCAAGAACTATTGCGGGTCCGTATAGTTTTAATGTTATTCCATTCTATCATATTCCACTAAGAAATATAAGTTTACCTCAAACTACGCAGTCAATCCATCTAAAGTTAAGCTAAAATCTGTCCAATTTGTATTTATCATCAAATGAGAATGCCTAAGTCTAATTTTATTTATATTATTATACACATCGAGTAATGTAATGCACTCATGATGACACCATTTGTACGCCCTTCAACAAGGAAACAATCGGAAAGTCCACTTTATTAATAGTCAGACATTTTTGTATCAAATATCGAAACGGATTGATTTCTTCCAGTTTGCCAACAATTTTATGTTGTGCATTTGTGGACGATGCCCACATGTCTCAGCGAGTTATTTCCAAAGACTTGTATCTTCGCTCTTGTAAACTTGTTCTGTGCATTGTTCTGCTTTCAATGTAAATGATAATCAACAAGTGATAAAAGCAGAAGTTCTGTTATTGACCCCCCGGTGCCCTTAAACGATTTATTGGATTCTTATATAACAACCATGTAGTTATGGCACTTATTTTCTAATTTTCCGGACACCTGCAGAATTAAACTGCTTTGCGCTAATAGCTGTCGTAAAAGGGGCGCAATGTAAATCCTGCTAATTAGAATAGCTATTACGGAAGTGCCAACGTCTCTAATTCGACCATCTTATAAATAGAGTCAGCCAGGGTAACACACGAAAAGTTATGCTGCATTCACGTTATAATATCCGCAATATTTCGTACCTATGTACCCTTGTCAGGCACACCGTCGACAACAGGGCGTAATAGACTAGCACACTTTTCGTTGAAATTTTTAATGACAGTCAGGAATTGGTGCTGTTATTTTCTGTTGGTGTCAAGGACACCCTGTCTTCTTTGTATTTTTATTGACGGTGTGCGACACGCCATCTTGTCAACATGCATACCAGATACAAATATTGAGTTTAAAAAACTAAAAAGAAAACTGAATACAAGGTTGTATTGCGAAGAACGGCAGCTAACAGTACTTACAGTGCGGTAAACCAAAAATGTAGTATCTAATGCTGTTTCATGTACCTACTGCAATTGATTCACGGTAGTGTTGTGGGTATAACCCTATATACCGTAGGATCGCGACTACAGGGTGCACGCACAAAAGTTCCAAACATTGGGCCATTATAATGTGAACACCTCACTAAGAATTAAAAATTTGCAGTCTTGCGCATGGGAAACATAGAAGAATTATCGTATAGAATTTTACGGTGTACAAGTGTTGCGTCACGAACCTATGCCTAGAGGAAGTTTGTAAAGCAACGTGGACGACGTTCAGCATGCGCCTTGTGGTGGTGCCTTAGAGGTCGTTATAAAGATATTTTTATGACTAAAAATTCCGTGTGCCTTTGTGTGAGTCCATTGTATGTCAATATATTTATGGGCAGTCGCAAAATCAAATTTCTTACAGCTGTAGCTTTGGTTTGTTCCTATAGAGGGCTACTGAAATAACCGAAAGTATATGTATAATCTTATATTTTGGTCTGTTTTGTAGTATTGCTGTTCGAAAATTGGAAAGTTATTGTTTCAACAAATTGTTCTAGGAAATACAAACTAAAGTATGTGTATATTTAGACACATCCATAATCCCTACATTCGTGCAAAACAATAAAAATATAAGTATTACAGTTTGATATTGAGTTGATTTGAAAACTCCAGTAACGTGCGAACACATAAACGTATTAGATCCATAGATATTTGACACAGTAATGATAAGCATGCTCGTGGATTTTCCTTTGTCAAAGTTTAAAAAATTCCTCATCGAATGGATAAAGGATAAATCGTTTTATTGAATTGAACACTCTTTTGCAACCTCTTTTGGAATTATTATAAAATGTATATAAATGATTAGTACTAATTATGCGATGGTTTCATGAAAGATGTGCGGTATACCGTGGCTAAAAATACTGATAGCATATACCAAGGTATGGTCCCCCACATCAGTAGGCCGGGTGATATTACTAATTATAATTTGGGGATATATAATTATAATAATAGTAATATTATCATTATAATATTATAATTATAATTAGTAACATTATAGTAATTATATTATAGTAATTATAACTATAATTATGGATATAAAATAATTCAGGAAAATTGCATTTCAGATACATACTACGCCTAACGGCGTCTATCCATGTATAATGCAGAATATAAGCTTCTTTCCTTTATTTTAGATAGCCACAGGAATTATTCATATATTCATATTTTGGGCTTGATACCAGTATACAACGGCTCATAATAACTAGCGCAAATTGCTAAAAATTGTATATTTTCAATGCGGATACAGTTATCAATTCTTGGATTCGTAAATTTTTTCAACTTGTCTAAATTTTTGTGAAATTAAAAAAATTTCATTAATAGGACCAGAAATTCAGCGCCGAAATCTTATTGGTATGAATATTTTGATTCATAAATTTGGCGTTGAAACGCTAAATGCGTAAACAATTTTTGCACAATATGGCGATAATATTATAGAATATGTATAGCCCACTAATGTTTGCTTTAAATATTTTTATATATTTTTTAATTTAGCGTCATCCAGTTTCTAGTAAATGTGATAGCTGCATCATCTCTGGACTACTGATAAGCAAAGGCTGCTCGGATCGCCGTTCCATATAATTGTACTCCAATGCGGGAACAGCTTCAGCAGCCTGACCTAAAATATCGAACGTGTAATCGTACGCTGATATTAATGAGTTATATTGATCCAAGCAAAAAAATTTGGAACATCTACAATATACCCTAATGTTTGTTCACATCGAACTAAATATTTCACAAATTTAACCTATATAACCAGCATCAATTGCGACACATTTTATTTTGGGTTTTGTGATATTCATATTATAATTTTGCCCCTAAACACTTCGTAATAGTGCTTTGAATTGTTACAGAAATTTCGAATATTTTCAAGCTCAACGCTGTCGCATTTTATTTTTGTAACAAAAGGATGTGGTTGAACCAGCACATTGTCTTTAGAATCTGCTATTTTGACAAACTACCCCTTTGGGTCAGAAATATTGGTTATGTAAGCAGTTTTAATTTTGGTATATTTTATTTTACGAAACGCATGTTGTGGAATCACCATTGACTCTAAAAATTTTACTATTTTTAGATATAGTACAGCTCCTGAATTGCAAACAAAATTTTGGTAGAATAAATTGTTAAAGCTTTTGGATTTAACGATGCGAAGAGGTTTCGTTCAGCGATACACACTGAAATTCAAAAATATAACGTGACCACTATGAAACGATTGCCTGAATTTGAAAATTAACAATAATTTTGAGCTAAGCTGTCCGCATAAACATAAAAAGACTTGTAGTTTGTCCTGTATTTGGCTTGCCGTAATGTGTAAAACATTTCCAGATTAATTTCCGAACTCTACAAATAGCATTTCTACCAAAAACACCACTAGGTAAACATAATCAATATATTGTGCTCCTGAGCCTTCTGAACATAAGCATAATTTTTATAATAGACCCTTGAAAACATCATTCTTATTATATTCAATTTATCAATAAATCGTCGTACCTGGTGCTTCCAATGAGAAAATCTTATCACTATTCATCAAGGTTCTCGATTGACAAGGTTGAATCGACCATATGGACATAATCATTACTGCACTGAGCACGAATAATGCGACAGGATATTGTTTATACAAAGTTTCCATTTATTATTATAATTCTATTGTAATAACTTTTAACAAAAAATAATTTGATACCATATAAATACACCAACGGTAAGAACATTAAACACCAAAATTATTAAATGAGATTATTTTGAAAGGCGCTACGTGCATTTTTAATTAAAAAGCTTAGCTTTTCGATACGCATCACAACGCCAGCACAGGCTCTATCTGCAGTAAAACAGTAACGAATATTACGTGTTGGTCTAATTTTTGTATTGGTCTCTATTATAGGTTAACAAATATCGCGCCAATAACTACAAAAGTTTCGGCGAAACAGCAAATGATTATATACCTCTCTTGGCAACGATAAATGGTATAAAAATAATTGGATCTTATCTTCAGCAAACCACTATTAATCTATACTGCGACTTAAGGTTTTCCTTTCATTAATAGTTACTAAATACATCGAATACCTTGATAAGACTATCATAGGTTAATCAATTGCGAACAAGGAATTACGAGGTACTAATAATTTGCTACACACAAAAATAATTTCTGGTTAAATTGATGTTCAGGTCCAATTTTGAATTTTTTCCTAAAGAAATCAATGACAACACCTCCTACGCCAAGTGAGAATGCTGATATGACGCTTTAGCACTTTGAACAAAATGCATTAGAAACGCGTGCCCTTAGCCCTGAACTAATATAGGATCACGATCATGTTTCCATCCCGCATGTTTTGAGCTATAATAAAACGCATAATATATTGGATAAAAGAAATTATTTTCATTCGTTTTTGCAACATTTAGACTGTGACATTAATTTCGGCATTTGTGTAGCTGTAGGCTGGCCGTGCTCAATATACAGCGAATTGCTAGTAGTTATAACAACACTAGTAACCAAGAGTACATATTTTAGATAAAATTTTGTGACTAATTGCTCTGCTGCGTATTTTTGGTTGGGTCAAACGAATCAGCTGGTCAACCGATATGCAACGAAAAATCTACTTATTCGCGCAGATAACAGATTTGAAAATAAGCTCGATCGTACAGAACTAGCTTTTATTAATGCGTTTATTAGATGTAGCGAACGAGAAACGACATCGTTGTAATTTTCAGACAGGAAAGCTAACGTGCGCCAGAAACTGATATTATAAAATATGGCATTATTTCGTATTTCACTTTTTTATACAATGCTTCTGGTGGCAGTGTATCATTTATCTATAGCACAGTGGGTAATAACTCGAAATTCGCCCAGGCCATCTCATTCAACTCCCTCTTTTAGTAGAATTTTGTTTTGTCTTTTTGCGGTTTTTATTTGTTTTAATGAATTTTCATTGATTTAGGCCAAGGTAACATACACAATCATCATGCTGCCTAAAATGTGTATTGATTTAATTATTTATCTAAATGTTGCAAAATATTGCTTAGAGAAGTGTGATGCTTGGGTGCAACATCTACCTTCAGGGCACCTATTCATTCGAAATGTCTACGCATTTAAATAGCTAATAAAATTTACTTAGATTTGTGATAAATGCTTGCACATAATATTTGTAGTGATACTCTGACTCAGGGACATGCCACATTATTGTGATTAATTGGATCGAAGTCTAAAAGACCAACAGCACGAGTAAGTGGCTGTGGTCGCTTTCGTTTAGAGATCAAAAAAACTCGCCTCATTTGAGAGATCGAAGAAAGTCGTTTACTGTCCAGTGATACTGTTTTGCTGATTAACAGAACTCGCCTCATTTGACAGATCACAAAATTCGTATACTGTCCAGTGATACTGTTTTACTGATTAAGAAAACTCGCCTCATTTGAGAGATCAAACAAAGTCGTATACTATCCAGTGATATTGTTTTACTGATCAAAAGAACTCGCCTCATATTTGAGAGATTAAAGAAAGTCGTATACTATCCAGTGATACTGTTTTACTGAGTAACAGAACTCGCCTCATTTGAGAGATCAAAGAAAGTCGTATACTATATAGTGATACTGTTTTACTGATTAACAGAACTCTCTTCATTTGATAGATCAAAGAAAGTTGTATACTATCCAGTGATATTGTTTTACTGATCAACAGAACTCGCCTCATATTTGAGAAATCAGAGAAAGTCGTGTACTATCCAGTGATACTGTTTTACAGATTAACAGAACTCTCCTCATTTGATAGATCAAAGAAAGTCGTATACTATCCATGATACTGTTTTACTGATTAACAGTACTCGCCTCATTTGATAGATCAAAGAAAGTCGTATACTATCCAGTGATATTGTTTTACTGATCAACAGAACTCGCCTCATATTTTAGAGATCAAAAAAGTCGTATACTCTCCAGTGATACTGTTTTACAGATTGACAGTACTCTCCTCATTTGATAGATCAAAGAAAGTCGTATACTATCCAGTGATATTGTTTTACTGATCAACAGAACTCGCCTCATATTTGAGAGATCAAAGGAAGTCGTATACTATCCAGTGATACTGTTTTACTGATTAAATGAACTCGCCTAATTTGAGAGATCAAAGAAAGTCGAATACTATCCATGGTACTGTTTTACTGATTAACAGAACTCGCTTCATTTGAGCGTCGACGACCCGAAAATTCTTGCTATTTAAATTTTAGTTTATTTTTTTCGCTTTCGTTTACATATCATATGATATATTATGCAGCCGGTTTGTCATGTGGCTACAGCCAGCGTTTAATAACTGTGATTTTGCATCCACCAACCGGGATCAGAAAGACTTTTGTTTTGAATTTTTCAATTTCCTTTAGCTTTGGTGAATTTTATTGGCTTAATTCAAGCTAACCTAAACAATAATCGTACAACCTAAAATTTACATTGATTTCAGCTATTTACCTACGTGTTGTAAGTTATACCTACTCTAGATCTAAGTGCTAATTTCTCCTCTTGTTGTAGAAATCTAAATCCCCACTTTTTAGTGCTTTCTTGTGTAATTGCTTGATAACCGCACTAAAATCTTAGGTAGGATTGCTCCAACATTTTGAGATAGTCCTGTTCTTCTGCTGCTGGCTTTATATTTTTAGTGACACCCTTGCCGCGAAGGGGAAAACACAACAATTTTAAAAATGAAAGAATTCGATAAAATCTTACAGCATTTAGGTAAATAGTCGGACTCAATGCAAATTTCAGGTAGCAAAATAATTGTTCAAATCATTTCAGAATAACCAGCGAAAATTCACAAAAACTAATGCTGCGTTCACGATATAATGTCCTCACTGTGTGAAACTGTTGCCCTATCACCTGTGGTCGCGATGGTACCGTAACTACCCTTTTTGCGCGAAATAACAGTATAGGACACCAGCTGTAGCTAATGCGGAGTATTATTGAGTTGCGTTATGTTTTTTGATAGTCTCTATAATTGTGTCTAGACCATAGGCTGGTTGACAATAGGGTATGTCGAAAATAACATTATGTATCATTAAATAGCTATTACAAAATAATACTAGCCGGAAATAAAATTAAGGCATTGAGGAACAAATTTAATAATAATCTGAAAGAGAAAATCAGTAATATTGAACGGGAAAGTTGTTATATATCACAAAAAAACTAAGCCAAATTGAAACCCAAACAGGCTGTTTCAACGTGAATATTGAATGTTTCTAAGCGCAGTTGTAATGCGTTTTCCTAAAGGAAATGCGTCACAGCTGCTTGAAATGTAGCCGTTTATACCGATGCTAATATTTCAGGGCTTGCCTTAAAAGTGCTATGTGGGCTATGTGATAAATAGTAAAGACCGATGAGGCTAGGCTAGCGCGTAAACGAAGGGGTACTCGTGGCAGCGGCTTGAATCAGACACCAAAGGTCTGAGTGCTGTAACCAGTCTTGCTGCACAGTAAATGGGTCTGATTAATCGGACTAATAGCTTAAATTTGAGCGTCGACAGCTCCAAAATCCTTGCCATTTAGTTTATTTTCTATTTTCCTTTTATATTATATGCTATACTATGAGGTCCGTTTTCATGTGGCTGCTGCAACGCAGCGGTTAGTGGCTACGTTTTCACATGGGCTATCAGGAACCATAAATTACATTCGGATGACTTTTGTTAAGTTTTATTCCAGAAGCAGTTCTATTGCAATGTACTGTTGTTTACGTCATATAACACGCGTACACTATACTATTATACCTCGCTTATGCGAGCTTGAACAGAACGGTAATTCCAGGCATCCAACATCATTAGGTTGGATTGCGCCATAAGACGTATAGGTGAAAACAAGTAGAGATTTTTACACTAAGCCATGCCGTCATTGCGCGGCGCTATTCTTACCAACCTTAGTTGAATTGCAGATATATTGTGATATCACGCCGTTTATATCTGATTTCCACAATGGTTTCGCATTCATTTGGCTTCCATATATGCAGTATTTACTTCAATACCACAGAAATCCAACCTGCCCGAGATTTTAAGGGTCTGTTAAAAGTTTAGATAGCTGAACTAAGAGCCGAATATATGTCGGGAAAATCGGCACCGTCTGTCCGTCCGTCCGTTGAACTCTTCAATAACTACTGGGCCGATTTAAAATTTTTAGTTTGAAAGGCCTAATATCGATAAGGTGCAACACATATATTTTTGTCAAAATTTACTTAAGTTAACTGGTAATTAACTAAAGAGTTAAGCGTATTAGCCTTTTTCAGCATTTCCAAACAAAAAAATGATTATTTTTCTATGAATAATTACTGTAAAGCATTTTGGTACATATACTACACGTCTCGTCGTGCTGAGTATGAATCTGGTGGTCATTAATAATCGACGATTTTAAAAACATACTAATTATTTAGTTAATATTTGCCCCGACCCCCCCCCCCAGTTTCTAGGGGGGTAGCTCGGACCAGCCCCCCCATTTTTGTGGGGGTCGGTTTATAAGCAGCTGCTGTCTGACGGACCCCACCCAAAAACGGGGGGCGGGGGTCCGAGCTACCCCACCCAACTCCCAGCACTGCGGGGGGGGGGGTCAGGCCGAGAACGCCCCCATCATCAAACACGTGCTAACATGTGAGTGCAGGGAAGTGTCATACTCTTCCCTAATGGTAATACTAATTAATTATTAATTAGCTAATTTTTTGAAAAATTTCAAAGTGCTCAGAAATGAAAAAATGGACGCGGTGTGTTCTATGACGCTAATCACGAATATAATATTGCTGAAGCTCTAAAACTTGGCGGTATATGCTAATTAGTTAAGTAATTAATAGGCTAATTAGTTAATATAGTGAAATTTTAAAATCACCTTAAAATTGCTGATTTTTTAGCCCTAGGGGGTTTTCGATGTCCCTGATCATTAATATTTGTAAAGCCCTGTGATTTTATCATGTGTGTTAATTAGTTAGCTCATTTTTTTAGTTAGCTAGCTTTTTGTATTGTGGATTTGACATCAAATGTCTAAAACGTGATAGTTATTATAAACTGATTAAATATTTAGTTGAAATACATGTATACGCACATAAGATACAAAGTACTTTGCCTATTGCTCCGCTCACTTTCCGTAATTTATAACGTTTACTAGTATTTTAAGTCTCTTCACTCGACGCCAAAGGCGGTTTCAGCTGAGCTTAGGCCTTCGAAATTGTCAATATTACGGCTTTTCAAACCTAGTAAATCAGAACTGATAGCTTTTTGTCGTCTCTGTCGCTTCCATTTCCCAGCTCTACTAATTATAAAATGTAGAGCCGCTACACAGCCATAACAAAACGAATTTCAGTTTTATGCTGGACAATGTGTACTTATATATTGAAACAAACGCCCGAAGTAACCCTGAGGGGCGGAAATAAAATGCAGGCCATGACGTTCTCGACATACCAAGCCTTTTTTCTGACTTTATAACGTACCGGCTGACTTGGGCCGACGCATCCATGGCAAACTACTACTGTGCTACCTTGCAAATTACATTGCCTCTAAAATAAACGTCAAAGCTGTTGAAATGACTATATATATCAGCACCATACTGATGGACAATGACGAATAAGTACGCCTAACATGTGGCTGTATCAGTGAGTGTCATTGAAGTATTATTGATTTACACATGGCAATAGATGCAAGAAAGCATGGAATAATAATTGTATATTCTAGGCACAGGGGAAGTATTGTTACGACGAATAACACTGTAACAGGCTCGATATGACCGTGATGACCAAATTATTTTTAGAAACAGGTTTTCCATTTCTAAAATCAGTATGCATAAACCGCAAATGCCAATGACGCAAAATTATCAACATCGTTATAAATGCATAAGTAATTGTTTATAATTGAAATATATCATAAACAATTTTCGGAGCAAATTTCTAAAATAAAAATTAACGAACACAAATTCAAATATGCAAGTGTAGAGTGATATAATTGATGAAAAATTAATTGCAATTAAATATCCCAATTAGTTGATTGATCCGGAGTTTACTTATTTGAATCCATTTATATAATTGCAACTAATTCCAGTTATTTTTAATTGCGTGCGGCAACGATAACTGAGAACTAGAGAAATATATTCAGGACATAACTATTTTTATAGCACCTTTATATAATTTATACAGGCTAGATAAGACAGGCAGGCGTATGGATGAGCACTTTTATTTGCGCCTATGACTGGATTATAGGTGTCGAAAGTTTGCCAGCTTATGGCTGTAGACGGTCGGCTGTTGCGGTCGTCGGTGGAGATGTGCTCGGGCGGGTAGACCTCGCCTGTGCACGACTTCCCATATTTTTGTCAATTTTGTCGCAATTTTTATTAAAATTTTCCGCGCGCTGTCGGCGCACGACGGACGGAGGGTGGAGTATTCTCGGGGCCGGGGGTAAATACAGCTTAAGTGGGTATCCACCCCACCCACATATCGACACCAATAAACTGGACACACTGATAATCTATAACTTGAAAAACTCGAAAGCTTTAAGGCTGTTTAACTCAGCCGGTTAAATCACATAATCTTTTTGTGACTTCTAAAAATCAGAAATTAGCGTGTTAAATCCATATCTTTTTTTCATTATAATTTACTCATATATTCAAAAATCATTCATTTATCATTGTCATAAGAAAAAAGCTGAAGCAAACAAATCCATTTAATGATGTATGAAAAAAATTAGTCAGTGATATTATTAACCTGAAATACCTGACTACATCAAATATGCCGCCAATTATTTTAAATATCTGATGACACAAAATGAGTCCTGAACATGAAGCACTATCACACTCGTCTTAGTTTTTAGCACAAAGCAAGCATCAAAATGCATTAATACCACAATTCAGTTATATACCACACCATGCAAAATCACTATGACAAACGGGTTTCTAATTTCATGATTGCAAATTCCTTCACGTCAAATTGGATTATCACATTTACTGCTGTATGACAAAATGTCGTAGCAATTTAATTTCGTGGCTATATTGTCAAGTAAACACAGTGTGTAGTTATAGACGTTGATGCCTGTTTATAAACTAATGTTAACCAGAAGTAAGCACGAGTATGAGCCTAATTTTCAAGCAGGAGCCGGCTCTGCTATGTTTGAGACATGTCCAGCTCGGCTAGGCTTTGCTAAACAAACTTAGGTGGGCTCTTTATTAACTACGTCCAGCTTTCTTTAGCGGCGATCTTTCGATCACAAGCCAGGTTCAGTTTTTAAGCGTAAATGCTAAAAGCTCATAAAACCAACTAACATTAAATGTACTCAGTGGCTTTTTAGAGCGTTTAAAAGATCTATTTGTCACAATTTGCTGACAACTTCAGATAGTTTCATTAAAGCTGTTTTAACCTTTTAACTAACAGTTAAGCCCAAGCTTTTCACATACACTAGACTCGGTTCGGTTCGTCTACCTGGTTCGACACCTCTTGGCATGACTCAGCTCGGATATCTGAGCCCGATTTTAGGCTGAGTTTAGCTCAACATGTCACACAATATGCCCGGTTCAGCTAGACTCTATTCGAAAGCTAAATCTAAAGCTAAAATTGTCATTTCTCAACAGGAACATTATTTTAGAATAAATTATAATATCTCTCTAATCGTAACACGTTCTCTGACAATCTTATACTCTATGTACCACAATAAACAACACCGCCAACCATACAGTGCATACATAAGATACTTTTTATGTCGAATAGCCACTTTGGTGTTTAGAAGGCGCGTGGGAAAACTCATGAAATAAGTTCTTCAAGATGACATGTTTCCCCTTTCCACATCATACTGATAGCGACGAAGAATACATAAACCTTAAAAATTGTTGTTTAAATATGTTCTATTCAAAATATCATGTTCGAAAGCAATGCCAATTATATATATAACACCAGGAAGGCATTAATTATTGCGACAAGTAGGTCGAAGTGTTGGAGTAAGTTTTTGGAAATAGTTTTGACGTCACAGGTTTACACAAATGCAACACGATGTGATTTCTATACTGCAGACATACAGTTTTAAATGATAAAAATTATACGCTGTAACTAAACTATAAAGCTTCTAGCAAGGATTCACGAATATGGTTGTGTTAGCATTAATTAAAAATACATGTCTAACTTTTCATGTTCGGGTATTGACCGCGATTGAAAATTGATCAAAAAACATACGAAATTAACTAGTTTTGACCCAGAGCTGTGCACGGGTACCCGCGGATACCCGCAGGTAGGCCGGGCACGGGCTCAAATGTTGAGCCCGCTGGTAGCGGGTAAACCGCGGGTACGAGTAATCGCGAGTACCCGCAGGTTTCGGAAAGTTATTGCAAAATAGCACAACCTCGAGCACCGAGCAATGCTCCACTTGCAAGAATAACCACCAATGGTGTTAAATATTTTGTTTTGCGACCAGAAATGGAGGGTGGGTCAGTGGGTCGTTCGTGAGTCATTTTTCGCCACGTTTGGTGGGTCACGGTGAGTCGTGTGGCGGCTGATGTGGGTCGTGGGTCACGTTGTTACCTGTAGGCCCAACCGCGTCCAACTGAAGAAACTTTGCGATTTTCTTTACTGGGCACTGCAGAAGCTGGCAGTTCCCAAAGTGGGCGCTGTAGACCACAAGGAGGCTCCCTTAACAAGGCCCTACAGAAGTGCAAATTACGGTATCTTTAGGACGCTGCAAATCCCTGTGCCGGGCACGGGCCGGGCTGCCTCCCTCAATGCCGGCGAGCTTCTATTTGGGTAGTTGGTTTGTTGGTAGGGAGGTGGGCTGCGAAAGAGTATAATGAATGTCCTTGTCGTGAAGCTTGGCCAATGAGAGGTCGCTGGCGACGAATCCGCTATCAAAAAGTTAACAAAATTAGAATAGCTTTAAAACGCAAAACGATAAATATGTTGAGCCATTAAGGATTCAATTACTTGCGTGGCTCAATAATTTCTGCACGCGTACACCTCTGTATTGACTTGATAATAGATTGAATGAATTTATGTTGCTCCAGGTTCGTTAATTCAAGCCATAAAGATTTTATTATCTTAGCTATAGAACAGAAGAATTTTCTGTCCTGACGAAACATTTTTATTCATATTCATGATTTGGCCAAACATTTAAAAACATAAACATTCCACATGATTCTATTTAGTGAGGTTATTTAAATTTAAAAAGGAAAACTGTGTTATTTGTTTTGAAAGCGTCACTGGTTGGGAAAGTCAGAGAAAAAGACATCGCTGAACTGAGTGACAAGCACAAAATAGACTAAAGCTGGAGAAGCTGAATTGTCCTTAATGAAAAATAAATACACCGCTTGCATAACCTCTTCACGAATGTAGTTGCTCTGGTGCAACTTAATATAAAACAATACAGTGCATTATAACTCAGTTCGCTTCATAGCGCGCGTTTGGTTGCATATTTGAATTGGAGTGGAAAGCGAGCGAGTAGAACGAGAATTTTCAATTTTGGCTTTGGAGGGGGGTTGAGGAGGTCCTGTCTGTGTGTGTGTCTGTGTGTGTCTGTGTGTGTCTGTCGCACTGGATCTCGATAACGGTTAGGCAGATTTTGATGCAAGAGAGTTCATTCGAACCGCAATGGTCGATTTAGGTGTAGTGACGCAGCCCAATTTTTGAATTTTTTCCGTGGGAAAAGTTATGGGGCAAAATGACGTCATTTTTCCCATTTTTCGGGCAGGCCCTCCAGTTTTTGGGACTTTTGTCAATAAGTGCACGAGGTATCCGCAAACTAATGGGCCTATTCCATGTAGCATTACCAGGGCTTTCCAATGATATATAATAAGTTTTTCAACTACTTCCCAATCTGGAGTCTATAAGCTTATAGTTGGCGCCAAATTTCATATTTGATGAAAAGTCGTGGGAAATGCACCTAAATGTGTGCTTATTGTTGGTTTAGTGTCGGATATGGGGGTTTCTGGGCCAACAAGCTGATTGCGAGTGTCAAAAATATTGTGTGGCAAATATTTTTCACACTTCTGCTTCATACTTGGTATGAAAAATGAGATTTTTCTCAAGTGTCGGTTTGAATTCTTTAACGTTCTTTTCACGGTCAATTTAGGGTTTTATTGAATTATTAAATTGTTAGTTGATTGTTTTTGTACTAGTTGTATGATGTTTTATCCACTGCATACGTTGGCAATCAAAAGAGGCTGGCGTAACTATGACTCATCACTCACGGTTTATATAATGCTGCACCTGCATACTGTGTGTAGGCTTTGCTTGTGTGTGCTTTCTACAACAGACTTAGGGGATTGTTCTCACCACTCGAATTCTGGCTCGCAAGCGAGCTTCACTAGTACAGTTCCATTTCAGTGTGAGGCACTTTAGGGATCCGAGTAACAGCGTCGTGATAGCCTATTGTATAACGAGCTTGGTTCAAATGCAAAAGCACGGATTCGAGTCGGCATAGCTACAATCGTTTGTTCAAGACTAGTCGAAATGGAAACTAACATATGAAATAAATGATTAACAAAACGATACGACACTTTTGTGTGTGAAACAAAGTAAACTATAGGATTGTATTTAGTGAATTTTATTTGAGCTACTAATTTGAATAATATGCATGCTATTTGCAAAATGATTCGTTTTAATGAGCAGCGATTTTGATTGCACCGTTCCATTTGTTCTGATCTATATGCATACACTTTTGGCTTCCAAAAAAATCGAACAATATGCTGTAATGAGATATGTTAGTTTAGCACCACTAGGTTTATTTCATATAGCTGAGACACCGGTTTCTGTAAAATTAGCAACGAGATCAAATTAATCGTGGTTTGCAACCGTAAAATAATGACAAACGTGTTTATAAAAATTAATTAAAATTTTTGGTCCAAGTTTTTCTTACCAATAAACGGTGTAGAGGTATACAGTATTAGCCCAGTCATAGCACGTCAAAACCGGTTGTGTTCTTAATAAGATAAAGTTATATAAATATAACTTGGTAATAGGCGGACGATATTTTTCTCAAATCCTTAAACTACTAACAGGAACCAAATCGCCATTGCTAGTGGCCGGTCGTTGATTTTGCTTTCAGCTTGAGAGCTAGCCAAAGGTGCGTTCGCATATTCAAATTTTTGAGTAAAAATTTGATCTAAAAATTTTTGTTCAAAATTTGGCCAAATGTTTATCAAAATTTGAGTTTGATTTGTAATGTAAAATTATAGCGTGTTTCGATGCTTCATATAATTTGAGATCAAAATCTGAGCTCAAAAATTTTCAGGTAACAGATCTGCGTCGATCATTGGCCACAGGAATTTCTTTGAATAGTTTGAACAGTGTTCTCGCGCTCAAATTCAGCAGTAATGGAAACGATGCTTTAAAATCTTAAACAAAATTTACTTCAAATTTTGATCAAATTTGGAGCGAAAAGTTAGAACGAGTGAACTCGCCTTTATGTACAGAAACTATATAAAACCGACAACTGCATTGTTCAAATATATAATTATTTATCGAGTATAGTTAATTAACTTGGTCATGAATACAGTTTGTTGCTTATTTGCCCTGTTAATTGCCTGGTGTCACAATAAATCGCATAATCTACTGATTCCTGTGTTTGATGCATTTTCTAATAAACGATCCACGAATTAATTCAACATTGGGCGTTGGGTCTATAAGGTTATGTTCACTGTGACAGGTTGAGGAAAATGACTAATGCTTGGAATGCTCCACCATATTTTGGATAACTTTTATCTGAAAAAATATTTCAACACTTCACTACCTTAAAGATGCAGGATACATTTTAATAGCATAGTTAGTAATTTAATTCCACAAATAATTATATATTTCCAGTCAACAAAGTTCAGGAATTCTTTCGTTTGAAATTTCGAAGCGTATAAGCTCTAAAACAGGCGCATCATCGGATAAAGGAAAGTACGTGATGACCGAGTGTGCAAAATTTTTCATTGTGAACTGTTGGTGTTGTTAACCAGAGTTAACTCACTGGCTTAAACCACATTTTACAGAAATATTAGAACATTTTCATAAATTAGCATTACAAGAAGTAGGGCAGAATGTATTCCTATTATTTATGGAAACGAAGGATGTTTATATTTTATCGTCAACAACCTGTCAAATGGCAACTTGAACCAACTTGAGCTATAAATTTTGAAAAAGCGGCCATCATAAATCTGCGTGTGACATGACATTTCATAAATCGTACAATTTTCAGTGGCACTTATATAGGTTCTAAACATATTTTGCCGACTAGCATTCGCTTTCAAAATGATGTATTGTTTCAAGTTTTGTTTTTAGGTGTCTGCGTACACCTAAGACACGAACGGCTATTGAGAATTGTTTTATTTTTAAAACATACAAATATTGTTTAGCTTAGTTGTAAGATAATAAAATGCCGATATTAAACATACAATTAAAAATTTTTTTACCAGTTATAGTTACAAAAATAGTTCATGTTTACAGAATTTAGACGAATGGTCACAATATTATACGAAACATATTTTAAAAAGGTATAAATCAAAACCCCAACGTATTTCAATACTTGAAGAGGAAAGTATATAGTACAAAAGCACCACACATATTGGTACATATTGAATAACCAATGTGCTACTTAGGCGATAGCTTTCCCCCGAGTACGCAGCAAGCGGGTTTGATTGCGAGTCAGCGATATTTATAATCGTATGTTGCAAAAATTTTAAATATAATATAATTATCTATTGTGACGAGAAGAGTCCTCTGAAATACAATACCGTTACCAAAGGTTACGTCGGTCACAGGTATGTCTGAATGAATCATGTCATCTTTCTTAGGAATCGCAAAATCAATTATATTCGTAAATACTATAAATAGCAGCTAAATTGGCTACATAACAATTAGCTTAAAAATGGGGAGTAATTATAAAGGTTTAATGCAGGCCATTTCGGACCACAATTTTGCATTCCGTTTTCTTTATTAATAAGCCAGACAAGAAATGTTGATCAGCAAACTTGTAGAACTTGTTTGAAATTTCTCAGTATTTTTGATATAAAGCCTTAATTTTGAGATGTCATTGGAAACATGTTTCTGTTAGATGACAATACCGTAGAATGTCATGTCGTTTGACAATGCGCCAACCAGCACATATACACCCTGGTATGTATTGATTATAATTTTTAGAGATGGGTCATTTCACGAAACCATGTCATTTTAGTCGGGGGGGGGGCTACATCGGCACTTTTTGGCCCATACCACCAGTCTTTTGTAAGGAAATTTAATGTCGCTGTGAGATGTAGTAATAGCATATCCGACGATTATAACGAGGTACGGTGGACCTCTGTACCCCAAACATAGCAGGAGCCAGAGGCCCTCAACCCGGGTTGGTCAAATGAAGCCAAAAACACATGTCCTAATATAAACGTTCGCCGTATCGCTAGCACGTGATACATATATGTGTTTTTCCTTTCACTGTGATCCATTGGTATTTGCTAATTTTTCCAGAAAAACTTGGGAGTAACCATCGACACTGAAGCTGACGTCAAGCTTCCGAAAATTTTTTTCGTGACATGTAGCCCCCCCCCGACCAAGGTCAAATCTGGCAGCTTTCAGACGCTGGTAAATAACGTAAAGGTGCACTAGCGCCAAAAATGCTATATAACGGTAATCGCAATCAGTACAGGTGTTATTGAAAAAAAAGAATATCAGCGTCTGTCCATGTGTTATTTCATTATGAGGTCGAAGGTCATAAAATGCCAAAAATGGGGTATGCAAAAAGTAGCCCCCCCCGACCTGACCAAACTTAAATTTTAAAAAGCCAAATTTAGCATACAGTCTTACAATAGGCCGGATATAAACATAGTAAAGCCCCACTAGAATCGACCCATCTATTAAAAATTTTTAATGAAAATGTAGCCCCCCCGACCTGTAGCCCCCCCGACCGCATGTATAATAAAAGTAATCGAAGGTCGCAAGAATCATATTAGTATATAAGTTCATCATCATTGCACTATGATATGGGGCCGTGCTGTTAACTGGGCAGCTAGGAAACCCGTCTGCCTGCCCGCACATCTATTACACGCATTGTCCTTGGTATCATCACTTAAATGTAAACTGGTCATAGATCAATTGTATTTGTTTTACACCAGCTTACATCTAGAATGTATAGAAGTAGCTAAAGTTTGGCGCGTTGCATGTTGTAGGAAGCTGTAGCCCCCCCGACCTGAGGTGTAGCCCCCCCCCCCCCCCCGACCTGAGGTGTAGCCCCCTCGACTCAACATATCGGGGTGCCATTTTTTACAAGGCCTAAGGATCTGCCTGAAATTTTTTCTCAGACGTCCTTCGCTCATGGTTGGTTTGTGAGCATAAAATGGTATCTGTAGGTGCTGTCTCCGTTGCGCTAGAAAAACTTCTGCGACAGGCTTGTTCTAAATTGGTCGATTTTAACCCCAATAATGCCCTAGCAGCACCAATTTTAGGTCGCAAGTGCTCCAAATGGCTTGACTAGGACTATTTTGGATGGACTTGCATAAAAATAGACCATGGTTCGCGTGTCACTCCGTCAACACTACAGAATAATGACTTATTTCGGATTAAAATTTGACCCCCAGGGGGGCCCTTTCCAACCCCTCTAGCAGGTTTCAGGTAGCTCGTTTTGCATAGAGACCTCGATATTCGAAAAATTCAGGGTTTTTACATCGGAAGGGGTCTAGACACAATACATTCGAAAACGTTTCATTTTGGCTTCAAAAAGTGGTGTTTCAAAAGTACATGGTTTCGTGAAATGACCCAGATACTAATTAACCCGAAAGTGCTTAACACTGTGTAGAATACGGATGCTAGGCACTTAGGAACTAGCATATCTTGTTTTATTACTGTGTACTGTAGACAAGCCGATGTTGCTTTAGACATCTGTGCAAAACTAGAGGCTAAAAATCACGATTAACAATGAATTTTTGTAGATATTTCCATGGGCTCAGTTCAAAGTACACTTGTTTCAAAACACTTTATAATATTATTGTAAAAACGTGTCTGTTTTGAAATGCGGAAGGAAAGAACATTATAGTGTGGAAGTATATCAGATTTAAATTTGGGTGTCGTACACCTTAATGAATTACATTTCACCAACGAAAATGTTCTTTCCATTGGATACATGTTTAGTTTGCTTTTGTTAACAGTTGCGAAAATTACATGCCAAAGATTCCATATATAAAAATTTACTTCAGATATTCCAAGCTGAAACTTCCGAGTTTTCTAGAGTCAAAATATTTTAGCAGTAATAAAATTTTCATAGCATGGTATCCGAATGCTTGATTTATTCAACAGTATTAGTGCTGAAATTAACAGCCACAACTGCAAGGTTAAACTGTAATATTGATCAGTGGTACACATTTGCAGAATAAAAAATTGGAAGCGTTGTGTTAGCTGAACTTATTGTGAGTGGCTCTTGTTTGCAGGCGTCTTGTTATACGTTCGACGCCTCAACGAACGAAGCAACAATGCCTAAAATCTCAGTGATTTACGGAAGCAGATTGCATTCGTAAATCTAATTCAAGTCAAGGCGTCAACTGGAGTTTGCGAAATGTTGTACAGTTGAGAAATTAATACATAAACGGGCCAAAGTAACCCTGAGGGGCGTAAATAAAATGCAGGCCATGCCGTTCTCGATACACTAAGCCTAAGCCTTATATGACACATACACTAAGCCTAAGTCTAAGTCGTGGGGCTGCCGCCCCCCGAACCCCCGCTCTAAGATGTTCTTTTTTCTAACGTTATAACGTAAAGCCTATCAGGGTTACTTAGGGGCATAAACGAATGGGTTAGATTACTGTACCTATACAACAGCTGTTAAAGTAGGTTTCCATAATTGCTACGTTTTTCTGAACTCCGCTGAATTGTTTTTGTGTTAATAAGGGATTTGTTGGAAAACAAGACTTGGGCCTCTTACTAATTACTTTTGTCACATAAACCATAGACAAAACTCGGTTAGACTTGGATTAACCAAAATACAAGATATAAAGGCATATGATTGTTGACACAAAGAACAGAACTGTTACTGTCTAACGCACCACCTTGTAGTAGTTATCTTGTAGTACAGCATTAAGTTACATTAATAACGTTACATTCCGAGTACCATTGTTCAAAAAACAAGTCACCGTTCTGGACATTTCAAAATTCAGAGATAACAATCTCGGCTGTTGGAGAGCAAGTTTGGAACCCCGATTTTTGGTATGAGGCTGATTATGTTTTCCGCCAAAGAAATGTGTCACAGCAGTTTACAACTTAAAAATTTTATCGATCAATATTATCTTCGAAATCTATTCGTTGTAGTGCACTGTATTGCTTTTATCTAGCTAAACCATGTGGTGTTTCAAAATGCTCGCGATCACCGGACGTACCTGCTTAATTTATGACTATTTTTTTGCATAAAGCTTGCAGCAATTTGTCTTGTTCCTAGTCTTGCTGGTCGATGAATGTCATGTTGCTTTTTGAGTGAAACGCGTATAAGGTGCGTTACTGTTCAAAATTTTGTTAATCTATTTTTAAGGTCAACCGTAATCGATTTAATAATAATAGTAGACACTTACATAGCGCCTAATTCGGGAAACATTACACAGGCGCGTTTTATAAGTACGATCAATGTCAAAATAAATCCGTTTTCAGTCTGATCGTGAATTGTAGTAGTGTTAGGTTCAGATCTCTTAGGTTGCTAGGAAGAAGATTCAAGATATTGGACCCAAAGATCGATAATTATCGCTCCGACAAACGTCAATACAAAGAATTTAGCTAGCAGCTAGTCTGGACGCGGATGACAACTGCAGTATGCCTCTAAGCAGTGGCGGCGTTCCAGAAGAGAGCATTGAAAATTATAGTTAAAACTTTATACAGTATGCGTTTTTTCAAGGGTAACCAGTGCAGGCTATGTAATACTGGGGTTGATACGCTCTCGGATTCCCCTTCGGGAGTAAATCTGGCGGCGCTGCGTAGCAGCATCGGAAGTAGACGAAATCGTGTGTTTGGCCGTTGGTAGTACGATGAGTTGCAATAATCCAAGCGAGACACAACGAATGCTCGCATAACCATGTGAGCATTATTATCGTCCAGTCTGCTACGTAACCGCCACATTTCGCTAAGTTGCCGGATACTTGTTCGGGATACGTTTATTATATGCTGGTCAAATTTCGTAAGGGAGTCTAGTGTTACACCCAGTAATTTAGTTGAGTCTGAAGGTTTTATGACTTGATCACCTGCTGCGATGTTCACAGTATATGTGTCCAGGATGAAGTAGATTAACTTAGTTTTGGCATAATTTAGCCGCAACTTGTCCGGAAGCCATTCGACAAAGGCAATCGTTAGGAGCTGAGCGGAACGGATAGTTTCAGCTATGCTGCTACTGTCAAACTGTTTGTAAAACTAGATGTCGTCGGCGTAAGCTTGTGTTTTGAAACCAGCATTTGTTATAGTATCAATTACAGGTGCGAGATATAGATGTTGAACAATAGAGGGCCAAGAACGTTTCCCTGTGGAACACCACATGTGGTTCTGACTACGAACGACGTTTTTTCAGCAATTGTGACGCAGTAGGATCGATCTTTCAGGTATGATTTAAACCTTTCGATCGATGTTTTTGATACGCCGATGCTGCACAAACGACTGAGTAAAGCTTATGACCAATTAAGTCGAAAGCTGCGGAGAGGTCCAACGACACAAGCAATGTCGCTTTTTTCTGGCCATATTGTCTTGTATGTCGGAGCATATTTAAAAATGAGCTGTCTCTGTTGAGAAGCCTTTGCGATAAGCCGACTGCTGGGGCGGAATCAGGTGGTTTGCCTGGATCAGTTGAAGAATTTTCCCCTACCTACGCAGTTAGAGAACGAATTCGCCCCCCCCCCCCCCATTTACACAGTTGAAGAATTTTCCCTACCACGAATACTGTTGATATCTGTTAACGAACACTGTTCAGGCGTATCCTCCGTAACAACTTTAGCATATGCACGAGAGTTTGCAGCAAAAAAATCAAAATTCCGCCAATTGATGATTCAGCTCAGAATGTGAAGCATCATCGAGGACGAATCCCACAAAGCGATACCTAGGTATTTGGCGCAGTGGATACGTCAGTATCTCCCGCGATTGGGTAGATCGACGTGATGTGGCCACCCTAATACCTATCATACGGACGGATGTTTGACCGGGAAGCATTGTGCACACCGATCAATGGGATGCATACAATGTTACTGAGCAGCAAACCAGATTGCAACACGAAACTGTTAATCATTCGCTGCACCTTGTTGGTTAAAAAACAGGTGTCCGCACGCAACATATTGAGCCGCACTGGAATCGTCACAAATAACGAATAAAACAAATGCGCGGTGTGCCTCGTCAGTTTCTGCAAGGATATTTGAATGAATTCTGCTGGCGGGATCGGTTCCGAGAGACGGCTTTCAATGCGCTATGTCAACATATTCGTGAACAGTTTCCAATCTGATATATCAAACGGCCTGTCCATCCTAATGGCCCTCGCATGGGCCACTACTGAAGCTAAGCATTTTGCCGTAGTACTACGTGCTAGAATTTTTCACGGGGTACTCTGTGGAAGAATTTCCCCTTTAGGTATTGGGGGGATTCTTCAACTGATCCGTTTGCCTCAAGGTGAGCATAAAGTTCATTAAATACGGCAATTGCTATCAGCTTGGACGGAAATGATAAATAAGAAATCGGTCGGAGGGTAGCAAAGTTATTGATGGAATTAGCGAAAAAGGTAAAATAAAAAGAAAATTCAAAGAACGTATCGAACGCACGGTCTTATGATTGTAACATGAGCATACTGCCATTCAGTCACCGCCGCACCAGTCTAATACCTCTGGCATATGGTTTATAAAATTCTTTGGTAAACTGGTGGGTGTAATAACGCGAGAAGAGTTGTCGCTGCACAAACTAATTTGCAAATTCGATTTTAGAAACTGTAGCTTACCAGGTAATACGAGTTTCCGCTAGAAATACGAGTAATACGAATTTTCACGTAATCACTAAATATTTAGAATTTACGTTATATGCTGCATTTCTGTTGGGGAGAGGAACGGGCAGATTACGTACCTTCGCCAAACACGTAAAATATTGCACATCATTTAACTTTATATGATAGATCTCTGTTCTACAAATTCACGCCGATTTTGCGCGCGGCAGTCTAATCTATGCATAATTCGATTTAATATTTCAAGCAACACCTATGCCCGATGTATATATGCCACATTACGTAAAACATTACTCGGATATATCTTATAACACGATACTTTATTCTGTTAATAGCTATACATATAAGCTGAATTTAGCTTATTATTTAACAGCGCTGAGTGATGGGATCTAAATAACCTCTAGTTTCCCAGCGCAGGTCGGTCGCCAATTTTGCACGGCGATTGAACGACAACGTCCGACGCTAAAATTAGGCATATTGACTTATTTATAAATCGTATTAGAGTAAAAACATACTAACGCAAGTGGGTTGAGGGAAACTGCTGACATGCTATTGCTATTTGACTAAAGATAACGATGGATATCATACGCAGACAAAATCCGAAAACAACGTCAGAGTCTGACGGCTGCAACAAAAATAAATACTAAATAGACATGAGGAATGTATTGTAAACTACAGGGCATATATATATTGGTGTAAATTGAGATTTGATATGTTTTCAGATACTTAAAAATATTATGCTGGAAGCAGCATATATGATGTTTCCTGTTGGCAAACAAGAAAATTTTTGACTGTTTTAACTGAAATTTTTACGACGAGGGTTTTGAACAAAACGGCAAGTTTAAATACATTTAAAACGCTGTATCCTGTTGATGAAGACCCACTGGTGTCTGAATTTTAACTGTGAAATGTTTTAGACGATGGTTTTCCTGCAAACTGCAAAATTAGAATAGAATAGCTTTGAAAATATATTTTCTTTTGGCAAGAAGCAACTTGTGGCTAACTAAAGCTTATCCGTGAAACTTTGAAACGATAAATTTCCACTAAATATCAAATTTACAATATCATTTAAGAGGTATTTTAGGTTGTTAAGGAGCTACTTGTGCGTGAATTTAAACTGTAAAATTTTTAGGCGATGGTTTTGCAGCAAAGTTGTAGTTGCTTCAAAATGTTAGTTCCGTTGGGTGAGGGACAACTCGTGCCTGAATTTTAACAGTAAATTTTTTTGGCCGAGAGAGTTCTTTAGCAAACAACAAAATTGAAATAGCTTTGACAAATTGTGCCTGATTTTTTTTAGATTTTTTGAACAAAGCTTGCCAAGTGAACAACAAACATAAAATAGCTCTGATATGTTTCTATATATTTAACGTTTTCATTGTTCGTACTGTTTTCATTTCCAGTGATAAAACTGACGCACTTGTTCCTTGCATTAACACTATGACTATTCTGCATGTACTTTTTTAGTACTAAAACTTTCGCATTTATTTGATATTATCCAAAGCTCATAATTGTTTTATAACTAATCTTGCTGCTAGGTCTACCGTCTTTCTTGCTTCTTGAACACATTCTTCTATCAGACAATAATAACTGTTCTAAGCCTGTGGTTCCGCTTTGGCTTGGTCAACACAACATCTATAAATAGATGAAGATAACAACGAACTGTATCATACCGCAGCAAACGAATAATAGGAATTGGTAAGTACGCAGAAAACCCGCAAGATTATGATTCATTTAGTTTATTCAGGGAAATATCGAAATATAAGTATACCTGTATTACCCATATCTCTTATGCAGTTGAGTCAGTTAATATTCAGGAGATTATTTGAAACGATAATACAGCCTTATAATCGAAGAAACAGCTTATAAATTCGAATCGGGGTTGCCAGTAGGGATCAAATAGGTCGCTCCGATTCCTTCCGCCAGCCCGATGCCCTATTCCGGAAGGCTGGTGGAGATTTGACACCCATTTTCAAACAAGTATTGGTGTTTCTGTCATGAAGCATTGGTTCCAAGTAAATTTAGAATTAATCATAACTAGCTGACGTCCAGTTTTGGGGCTTCCAATGAGTATTTTTGGAGATGGCAAAATTTACGATGACGTGTAGTATATGTTGAAGCCTTTTAAACTGTTTCCTCTGAGTCTATCAACAGAAGGCAACATGTCAATTTTATCACTAGATCGCTGCGATAGAAAGGAAAAACGATATTCCTTGCTTTTCTCCGGTAAGAACTTCACCAGCAAAAATACAGAGCCTGAAATCATGGAGTGGATTGCATTGAACTTAAAACACAAAGATATGTTTAGCAATAATAATATCGGTTTTATATATTCTGGAAAATATTCACGCATGCTGGATATTAACGTCAATTACTGAAAAATACGTTTGATAACTCCTAAATAGAAGTGGTAAGCAAAACTACAGCATCGCCCGTAATACCAACTCTCCAATAACAAATGTTCTTTCTCAAAGCTGTTAACTATTTATTACAGATTATGGATAATCAAATTTTCACAATTTCGCGGTCAGATTACCATATCTGCTGTTAACGCTATATATATTATTTCAGTATTCAAAATGAAGAAAAATGGGAGCAGTGAGCTAAACAGCCGGTACGGAATTATTGATTTTCTCAATTCAAGAACCCACAAACTATACATGCTAAACACTGCTTGTTTTCTATTCTCTTTTATGAAAATTTCGCCTGCGGCATGGTGTAAGCCATTGGTATGACTATTCAAGCATATGTTCAATGTATAAGCCCGCATGAATACAGGTCTGCTTAGGTTTGAGTTTGTGGCTGTATTAAAAAATCGGGCTTTGTTACATATTTATTTATTTACGTTCTCGTTTCATATATATCCACGGTGTTGGCCGGTAAACCACTTGAACCGCCAACCTGATGCAACTTCTTTTAACAAATCGGAGACAACAAACGGGCAGCTTCGTTGAAGTTTCTGAAAAGTGTCGTCGCTTTACGTCAGACGAATCTGGTAATTACATAAATCGAGATTCCTATACGTGTGGTTGAGTATTTCTTGAGCATCTGATATAAAAAGCTTGTGTGCTGAACCCACTAAGAGATATATTTCAAATACTGCAATAGTGTTTATTAACGTTTTAAATGCGCGAGGAATATGGCGCATTTTCACTTTCCGTATTGTGTGCAAGAAAATGCGATGCTGAACTACTGTTCAACTATGATATAGTAGTGGTAGTAGTAGTAAATCGTTTACTTCCCGAGATTGGGTGATGCAATAGAAGCATTTTGCATCCGGAGTTAAGCTCATCATTGCGATGTGTTCGCAGGTTGCCAGGATTCCAGTAAAGTCGCTTTGAAAACAAAGACTGCTCAAATAGATGTGCTAACGGAAAGCAAGCTGAGTTTATATTTTTCAAAGAAAGTTGGTAGCTGGCTTTTGTTTGAGGCTTAGCTTACTCAAAAATTTAGGCACAGTTTGTAGTGAAAACAAGACTCAGTTAAGTAGTGTGTCTTTCAGTAAAAACAGGCATATCATTGTTGTCAGCACTGAATACAGAAGAAAGGGCACATGTGATAATATTTGCACAGGCTAAATCGTCAGTGCATAAAGAGCCATCGCGCTATTAATAGCGCCTATTCGAGAAAACCAACTATTTGCATAACAAAACAAGGTTTTCAATTTTTCAGGTTGAATAATGTACCGTTCGCGCTATTGTTTAAATTTAAAAATTATCCTAGACCATTGTTCACGCCATCGCGTATACGCATGAAAATCGCAAAAGTGTTTTATGGACCTCCGCTTGCGAAGCTTGTCTTTTTGTATGCGCATTATATACGGAGTATATTTGATAGAATTTTGCTTTATGTTTTTTGGAACAAAGTGTTCACATCCATAAAATATGAGATGAAGAAAAGCTTTAAACTTGTCATTAATTGCAAAAACTCCAATTATGATAGTTTCCCTGTCCACATAGAAAATAAATTTTCCGAACGCTTGAAAATTCGTTTTTAAGAAATCTAAAGATTGAATTGAAGTATCTCATGGTTCGTTCACACGTTCCGACATATTGAACTTTAAGAACAAATAATCCAAATTAATAAACGATTCATCAGAATGAACGTCGAATACACTAAACACCGAATTAGTTATTGTTAGTTCAAACGTGTTAGCACCACTAGTGCTAAAGGTAACTAATGGTCTCAGTCATGATATCTGTATGGAGTTCACGAAACTCACATATTTCCTGCCGGGTAGGTATCTTAGATATATCCAGTAGAAAAGTTGAACACTTGATTAAACCTTATGCATGCTTGTGGATTAACCCCAGTAGCTTATTTCAATGAGCGGTAACTTTACTGTTTTCGAAGGAGACTGAAACATTTTATGATGAGTGCCTTCGATAAATCGACCAGTTGTTTTTCTTGAAACACCTTCAAACATAAACAAGCCTTTCGTTAATGACAACATATCAAGAGTGGCTGTTTATGTTACGTTACTCCTAGTGATTAAATTCATACTCATATGTTTTCGGATGAAAATGTGCGCCATTTCCAGGCATGTCCTTCAGTTTAGTTATTTCAGATAAAATCCACCTTGCAACATGTCATGTGGAAATCCAACTTTCGAAATAAGGGACCCATCTGACATTCATTTCGTCATCGTTTCTTTAACGTGTTTATAGTTTAAGTTTTTGTTCTTCTATCAGAAGTACGCACCATTAGGCAAAGTCAACTGAATCCAATTGGGTTAAAACCAGTATAAAGCACAAGACGTGCCGCGTAAATGTGTGAAATCGGAATAGTGCTAGTTTTCAATATTCAGTATATTTTGCTTACCCAAAGCAACCGTTAAAACAGTATTATTCCAGAGGGAGCTGTAACAAAACTCGACTAATATTTATTATCACAAGTAGAACTGCTTTAATTTTTACTAGGCAGCACAAGGCACAGTCGAGTGGGTCCAGACTCAATATTTCCTAATCAGGCACAGGTATTTTCCAACCAGACCCATGCAACACCCAGTTTGATTGTGTCGTAAATTTTGTTTTAAACCACCATTTTGAAAAAGTTATCTGTCGAATTTTACTTTTTCAATTTATAATTTTCCCTCTCTTTCATTATTTCATCAATTTTTCTTCATAGTTCTACTGTTTAGCTCATAATTGCTAAAATACTCTGATCGCGATGTATATGATGTACATATATACGTATGTGTAAACGTGTAATTATTAGCGTTGTTGTTTGTGTATGTGTATACATATTTTCTCTGTTCCAGGCCCAGAAATCTCTAATCAGACCCAGTCTGGACCTAGTGTTCATTTTGAAGATACCCTGAGTGACATAAATAAAGCAAATGCTTAATTATTAACGCCTGGGAAATAATTGCATGGTAATGGTAAAGTACGCTTATCAAAAATATACCTTTTTCCAACGTTTAAACAGCGTAAATTTATTTAAATACATAAAATGAGCATTTGCAAGACCCTACTGTAAAAGTTAAGATTATCTAATTCCGTTTTGTGCTACGCCGACTTAGGACCTATTAATGGCTTACATTTTAGAAATTCAAACAACGTATGTAAGTAGTGTTTTGATTCCTAAGACTCCAATAAGAAACAGTACAATCTTGTGGCCAATTGTTCACTGTTTTACCACATCGAATAAGAATTATGGTTTGTATTATCTAACTACCGGTATCACGATCAATCCCATTAGGGTTCGGAAAATAAAATTTCAGCCTTTTAACGTACATGACATTTTAATTGCGAAGGAGCTTCAACGGTTGAACTTGAAATGTTTACTTTTTCACCGTAACACAGCTGAGCTTTGCATGATGGCATAGTGCACACTCTGACAAAAGTTGAAAACAATGTCACCTACAGACATCTGCAACAAAAACACTGGCTGGCCACTGTACAATGTTATAATCATTGAAAATTCCCGAACTTGCGTATGGGCTTTTATCTGACGCTTCGAAAGCTGCGCCGACCGCCTTCGACATGCGCTTTATTGTAGTTTCTGGGCCACTTATAATGCTAAAAAAAATTTCGAAACTATTGGAGCATTGCAACTGTTACTGCGAATAGAATTAAGAGTTAGCAGCAATCGAGAAAAACTGTTACAGCTTAAAATACAATAAAAAAGCAGGCTTTCAAGTTATAATATTTCCACATTTTAGAACTTCTGTCCCCCTGTATTCGCGAACTCGCCATATAAACTGTCAGGGTCATAACGATACCGTAAATCAATTTCTCAGGGTATGAGACACACCCCTTGCTATTACATTTTTGTTCATAGAGTTGTACATACACTTAGCCGCAAGTTTCGGGCGAATTCACAGTAACGGACGCAGTCTGCACCTAATGCGGTGTATTAATCAGTTATGTTGGTATTAGTCAGTAATGCTGTTTAGTATTTTTTAATCTCGATATTTCCACTAGACCATATGCATGTTGCAAATATTATGTCGCGCGCAGTCTATAAAACTGTGAAGACACGGAGTAATTGACACTTTCGAAAAGTGCCAATACCCCTAGCTAATTACGGTTGAAAAAACTTATAAAACACATGAGGGTCTCTTAGACGCCCTATTGTCGAGTGTGCGACTGGCACTGTGAGGTACAAAGTCCAAACGTTGGGGACATTATAATGTAAATGCCGCATAAATATAGTTTCTCTGTTAGGCTAGTAGGGCAGCTTCGATAGCAGCAACACATTTACGTATACTTTTGTCATAGTTCACACTGACCCGATAGTGAATGTAAAAGTGGAATTCAGATACTAATAAATATGAATAATTACAGAATGATTGTCCGATATATAGAATTAGGTGTCCCTCCAGCCAAACAGATGTCAACCATTTCGTCAATATATCCGGTTTGACTTTGAGTTGTGCGTATTTACCCGAAAATAGTACTGTATTTCGAAAGACAATTAATAAAAACATTGCAGTCGTGCACATATACATGTCATTATATACGCTAATTGTATATTTCTTCGTTTTGACTTACAGATAGATGTCTTCGTGTAGACATAAATCTCTATGTTGTCCGGATGCTCTACGTTACCGTTGGGTTAACTCTGTAATAGGTTGTTACCTTTATAAGGTTACAAAAAATTTCTATCTGCATCAAATGAAACATGATATATCCAAGTTAGGCTAAATTTAAGTTAGTGCAAAACAGAGGTTGCAGTTATTGTTTTTGTTGTTGCTGCTAAATCCATTGCGATACCCTAGGAATATTACCTAAAGGCACATACAGTGTAAAAGTTTGAAATATTTCATTAATACACCTATTCCAGATGATACAATTTACATTAACGGTTGCCTAAGGTTTGTACGTATTGCGATCCTGCGAATATAATATTGTAATGAAATTACAGTTCAGGATATTCCGGTCCCAAGCTTATAATATGAGTCACGAAAGTTTGAGTCAAATCAGTTGGTTGAGCCATAAGTTAAGCACAATAACTTAAAAATTTAGATTGATTTTGGAAGGAATACGCATCATATTCAGCTGCTGTTCCTCGGTGGGTGATCATTTGTACAAACGTTTGGAGCTGGTTTTGTATGTGCCTGTCAAATTAATTAAACGAAAGAAAATTTACAGAGATCTATCAATAAGCTTGTACGTTACAGGTAATAAATAAAAATTAACTAATTTCTATATACATAACTTGAATGGGTTAAGCGTCACCTACGTAAATAATTTTTCTTATTTAATTTGAAGAATCAAAATTTTTAGTTCCAGCTTAGTGATTTTAGGTTAGATATCGACAGGAAAGCTGCCGTCCTGATCACCATTTACCGATGGGATGGGCCAGCAATGGTCTAGCTGGCCGGTGTACGGATTAGAATGTATATTCTGCGGCCGTCATATTTATGAACAATTACACTATGTTATATGAAATATAACTAAATTTTACACTTTATTTATAATATTTATTAATCCCGAAACGTAACATCCTATCAACCTTAGTACACTGCATGATTTTTACACGGGAAAGCATTTTACAGCACAATGGTGGGTTATGTCATTTAAAACGGTAGAAAAACTTTTATTTAGTGCGATAATTGCTGAACTAAAACGGTAAAATCAGAGTTGATTTGCATTATAACTATTGTCCACAGATGCAATGTTATTTAATATACTATGCCTAAAATACATTACAACTCTGTGTTCGGTGTCCACACATTTGTGGATTTATCCCTAGTTGCTCTTCATAAATATTCTTACATAGTATTTCATAGCACTATTGACATTTTATGTTTTTAAGTAGTATATTAAAATGCTATAAAATGTTAAAACTTATCTTCGACCACTCTTAATACCAGAATTACCAGAATTAATCAATGATAATGCATTACAACAGTTTGTAACTCCATGTGCAAAAGGTTGGCTTATCAGCGAATGTGTACCCAAAATGCAACCCCGAATGTGTAATTTTGAATACCCAAAAATGAGCAGTAGAAGATTTCTAGTTTATCCCTAGTTGCTCTTCACAAATATTCATACATAGTATTTCATAGCACTATTGACATTTTATGTTTTTAAGTAGTATAATAAAATGCTATAAAATGTTAAAACTTATCTTCGACCACTCTTAATACCAGAATTACCAGAATTAATCAATGATAATGCATTACAACAGTTTGTAACTCCATGTGCAAAAGGTTGGCTTATCAACGAATGTGTACCCAAAATGTAACCCCGAATGTGTAATTTTGAATACCCAAAAATCAGCACTAGAAGATCTCGCGCATAAACATCTCACAGTGCAAAAAAATGACGGAGAAACGTTAGTTTATTAAAACAAACATTTCTGGTAATTAAAATGTCAGAATATTTGCTTTATCGAACTTATATGTTCACGTAAGCAGGTCATTGACAAATTTTATTACAAAACAATACAGTTACAAGTACAGCTATTTTTAAAAATCTGGGTTTATCAGCAAGTAATGAAATCTAACAGCAAGAAATTGGTTGTTTCAGATACTTTTCACTATTTGGCAATCGTCAATGTCGTTGATTTTATCAGAGTTGCACCAAATCGTTATAGTTATAATGTATTTTCAAGCAATCAGGGGAACACCACGCCTCGTAAAATTGAGGGGTACCAATCGTCTGTCAGCAGCCAATATTTCTAGAAATTTTAAACTGAAAGCTGGGTTGTTCTTAAAATTTATATCCGTTTATAAAACTTCATTCCGTTCTATGAGTGTTTCGCTTTGGGAACCAACTGCTAAAAAAATATGAGAATGTTACAAAAAATGAAGGCGAAAGACAAGACTGTAAGCATTAAATCATAACAACAGGAATACTTTTATGCCAAACGAAATCAAAAAGGCATCAGTTCAGCTAAAGTTGCCAAAAAGTTTTACGCGGGTTTCCTTGAAGATAAAGTCCTTACACAGGTCAGTCATGCCAATGCTCTGAGCAATTTCTTTATGGGTGTGCAGCAATGCCAAGTGTTTCGATTCGAACATCGTGCTTCTCAGCCACGTCTTTAACCGCCTTAGGCAAGAGAACGCCGGCTTTTAGGGCAGACGCTGGTTGAAGAGACGACAACAATAAGACGAAGTAGTTTTTCTATCTGTTCAAAGACAGCTCGTGTTCCTGCTTCCATTTTTCGAAATTGCTCAAGGAACTCGTCTGCCGATGCCGCAGGACACTTGAAAAGTGCAAACTCATGGTTTAACAAGCCAGAGTCAATTTCATTCTCATACTGCTGTGGCAACAACTCGACATCCTTTTCCAAATACCAAAACTTCACAATAACTTTGGGGGACCTCACTGAAGAGATTTCCACCACTGCGATAACTGGGGAACCGATCCCCGCATCCTACGCTGCTTGGTGCGCCTATGCAAGCAGATGAGATTTTTTATTAAAATAAGCATACAATTTGGCTTTTTCAGCCTTCAATCAAAGCTCTATTTGTTGCAGAAAGGTGGTTAATACTCTTTGCAAATTCAGTTCTAGTATAACTGTGGATTACAATTTTGAAGACCTGCTGCGTAGTCCTGTAGAACATGTTCGACACATTTATCGAGGCAATTCTAAACGTAGACGCTACATGATGTATAAAGAACACCGCGGAGTCGTTATATCTAACTAATTTAGAGCGGTTCAAAATTTGAAACATCAATTAGCACAGAAAGCTAAATACCCAAAAAATGAGTTAATTTTCCAATCGCCTCAAGTATATCCCAAGTCTCAAACGTAATCAACGATGCTATTTGCAGTTGTGCGACAATATATCTCAATAACTAAACCCATGATTGGTTGTAACCTTGTTATTTTTAATTGTATTTTAAAATATTGTTCAAAATATCCACAATGTCGTACGAATAATATGTAAGCGGTTCATGGAAATCAACTAGCATTATGTAGGAAACGCTGAAATAGGGCTTAAGCTTAAACACAATTTGCAACATTGCATTTTTCCATTATTCGTTCGTTGTTAAAGCAATTTTTCTCAGCATACCAAATCACTATAATATGTTGGATATCCGGAATCCAAACAAACCATAATATCAATAATGTTGCCAACGTGATTGAAAACCAAAATATGAAATATAATATAATACGTTATATTCTTAATTTGTACAGTTGTTAATGTGCAGTATTGATATCGTTATCGCATTGTTCGCTGTAAACATTTCAATGTTTTTGTACAAGTGACAACAGCTGCAATTAAGCAAATTTTCGCCTAAAAATGCTTTCGTGCTCTATATTTTATAGTAAAATTCTAAACATTGATAAAGTCGTCAGTAATTCAACCGGTATATACAAGTTATATATGCGCCATGAACGCAAGGGCACCTACAATCATAAGCTGCAATGTATCAAATTATAATGAAACTTGCGACAATTTTAGCCCAGTATTGGCTCAAAACCTAGTCAATACCTTCAAATAACTAATTATTAAACCGAAACGTGTCGATACGTCGAATATTATCTCCAGGCTTCGCGTGGGAATGGGAATTTCCATGGGAATGGGATGGGATAGGAATTGAATTGATTCCCATGGGTATTCCCATCCCATAATGGAAATTTTTTCGCATCATAGATTTAACGATTTTGCTTAACATCCTACAAAAACGGTCACGTCTCGACATAAATTCTAGAAACTTGCCGCTAACACATAACTGTTTTTGTTGTAATATGTTCACTAAGGTAGTTTTGCAATCTGTCAAAATCAGATATCTATGGTCCACTGTGAATCAACGTTCCCTGCTGAACCGATTTTTGGAAGTTTTGAACACTGACCCAGCATCCTCATGCCATAGGAGGCGCCGCCGATATTTATGATAACTGATAGCCACGGATCCCATTGCTGCTGCTAGATACTAACCGTACTCTAGTTTCCAGCGAGCACCAGTGGTGCCAGAGATAAGTATCGTCCAGCAGGATTGGAGTAACGATTCTAACCTGTCTCGTGACGTTCATGAATGGGAAAGATTCAAACTGCTCTGTTCTTCGAGATACCACAATTCCCTCTCGACAGCATTTTCGCCAAGATACTAAGCCTGTCTTATTCGAAATAACTCGTGCCAAGAAAATGACTGATCTCTTGGCTGCGTGGCTAGAAATTCATATCTTATCACTATCTACTCACTGTCTTCACCGCTGTCATCATGTTCCAGGGTTGGTGTGTCTACATAATCTTTTATTTCGTCAGACGATGCATCAATGTGCTGGGTGAGGTGTTGGTGTTTTTCATGCTACCAAATATATATCATCGATTGAAGTCCCTAATGTTCCTGAACGTGTCATGCAGCTTAAGCAAGAAAGCCAAGCAGCGTATAAACTCAACATGTTCCTCGATATGCTAAAATTCGATATGATATATCAACAACTAGACAAAAATTTATATTGCTCGATTTAACTTGAATGTATTTTAGCGGCAATAATTTGAAACGGGACATATTTTCCAAGAACGGGTGTCATCTTTTCCGGATAGCTGCCAACATCGTTGCCGAAATTCTGAGCAAATTTTGTTCTGATACCTCTGAGTTCTTTTAATACTGTCCACACCGCGAGGTTTCAGAACTGCAAAGAAGTCTACAGACTATAAGTCATCATCTTCTGTGTTATGTCGTCGAACACTAAGCGTTAAAATAAGTGTTAAGAGTTGAAATAGGTAGCGAAGATACATGTTTGTATTTTCGCCGAAATTAGCTAGCCGAGAGAAACGTTAGTCTCGGCTGACTTTGCTTCAGAGATCTGTTCGTACCTGAGCTGGAGAAACGGTGTTTAGTTTATGTGTTCCTGGAGACTGGTTTGTATTCAGCACCCCAGCTTCTGCTTGAAACTAGAGAACAGTTTGTATCTAGCAACAGAAACTGCGGCGCGCAGCTGGCAGTAATCAGTGGCTATCGGACGCGGCCCCTACGGTGATGGGGATAACATTAGTTACTTGTCCGCATGCGGCGTGGGCAACATATTGGGTAGTGCGCTGTAACTCACGTGGAACAACGGCACAATATCTACTGTCAAAATGCTTTGTCAATTTCAGATTGGAAATTTCGCTGAAATTATAGTGAGAATGGAATGGGAATATAAAAACCATTTTCATGAGAAGCCTGAGTATCTCACACTGTGGCAATACAACGACAACTAACAAATGATCGGTTTCCAAAATTTGAATCTTAAATATTGATCGATTCATGTGTACATCATATCGCCATCAAATAAATCTAATCAGTTCACGATCGTTACACAATCCCATTAAGATATTAAAATAGTTCTTGCTCAACAAGTCTTATCGCGTACATCATATCGCCCTCACTTAAATTTAAACAGCTTACGATCATTATACGATCCTACTAAGATATTAAAATAGTTCTTGCACAACAAGTCTTATCGCGTACATCATATCGCCCTCTATTAAATCTAAACAGCTTACGATCGTTATACAATCCTACTAAGATATTAAAACAGTTCTTGCACAACAAGTCTTATCTTGTACATCATATGTACCTCAAATAAATCTAACCAGATCATGATCGTTATACAGTCCTATTAAGATATTAAATATTTGTTACATAACAAGTTTTATCACGTATAAATGAGCAACTAAACGACGTTAAGGTAGGGCTGGTACTGAGAGTCAAAACAAAAACTGAACCGTGACAGTACGTCATATCTCTAACATCTAGAGAATTAATTATTAATATGCATTGCTGGTAAAATAAGTTCGGTTGGAACTTCATGACGATCCATTACGTCGATTGAGAACTAATATTCATAACAAACTGATGTTTAGACATAACCAACGATTATTTAGAGTTAATGTTAGTATTAATTATATTTGCCTTCTTCAATAAAAACATTCACATGTTTTGTTTTGAAGCAAATAGCAAGGTGTGATTGCAAAAATTTTCGTCTTGCTTCCAAATGGTTTAACTACCGAACACAATGTGAATACAATTTGAGCTAAATTACTGTCTTGGATTAGGATTAATATTTTGGTTTTATTCTCTTTATGACGCGCAATAGCGATTCAGGCTTTAGGCAAATTTTGCAAAATTAAATGTATAAGGATTATAAAATTCAATTCTGGCCATGACTGTTGTGTTAGCGTTTATTTAAATGTCATGTACCGCCCAACTAAGCTAAAACATATTTCTTTTGCGATATATGTTTGTTTGAATTTGGTATAACACAAAATCAGGTTGTAAAACCCACTTGCATTCAGCTCAAAGAATAGAGTCCGTTTAAGGTCATAAAATTGGATTATAATTTTGCTTATAGTTCAATAGAAAAATTTGTCGATTTTAGCAGCTATGTTGACAGTTCGGTAAAGTTTTCTAGGTATAAAGAACACAGTAGCAAAAATGCTGTAATTCCGTTGCACAAGCAATACAAACTTGGAAAACAAAATTTTTATGCACGAATAGTTGAAACTTCGTATACATATTTCTGAGATCGGATTAACCATTGCCCGCATAGAGTCACACCCTTGTGACAGTTCGCATTGCGTTAATTGAGTTTGTCGGGTTCCCTAAGATTGCGCGAGCGATGTTGTTCGCTTGCTTTATGAGTTTCCAATAGCGCAGTAGCTCTCACCAAAACGACCCAGTTTCAATCCGCCGGGGCGGCAAAAAGTTTGCTCAACATTGTAAATAATTTGATAAATTAATGTTATTGCGTATACTCTCTTAAAATTTGTATTACGTCATAATTTTACATATATTGTATGACACTGTTCTGTTACAATATGCCGAAAAAATCACACAAATATATAAATTTGTATGGCAAACAAAACATACATTAAATGCATGACCATTAACACTTTGTTTGTACGAAATTGCATGTAAAATGTATGATTTACAACACATAATTTTGTATGAAATTACATACGTCATATGTATGATTATTAAGACTTTATTTGTATGAAATTAATTACAATAAATGTATGATGATTTCCACATAAGTTTGCATGAAATTACATACATCATATGTATGATTATTAAGACTTTATTTGTATGAAATTAATTACAATAAATGTATGATGATTTTCACATAAGTTTGTATGAAATTACATACATAATATGTATGATTATTAAGACTTTATTTGTATGAAATTACTATTAAATATGTATGGAAATGTATTCAGTATTGTGTGCAATCACAACCAGTGTAGGTGCTATTAACTACACAGGATATTATCCAGAATTTAACATTGTAATCCTAGAGATCAAGGGGTCACTATACATGGAAACAGTTTTTGAACAGCATTGGCATTCGGCAATCAAGGGATATTCACTCGGCTTTTATTATTATACTCCTATTCGTATATTGCTTTATTTTTATTTACATTTAGTGTTTGTCACTTATACCAAATAAATTTTAGTTGCGTTCTGCTTTACTACGCGAGCTTGAGTGTTCAAAAAAGTTTTATGGTAATTTTGTTAAATTAATCATAATGATGCATGCCCATTGTGCAAAGTTTGTGCCGCATTTTGCGAACTCAAAAAAGGCCTACATTTCCTCTGAGAATTTATTTTTTCTTTTTGTCCTAAGGGAACCGCTTAGCTTAGCAGGCTGCCGGCGGGTTTACCAGAGTGTTCGGCCTGGTCCCTATATCTAATGGTATGGAGATCAATTGAGGGAGGGTCAACCTTTAAGCCTGCTCACAGGTAATAAGGCTCCCCCGCCTTTCTCTCGTTGGCCTAAAATTTCCCATAAACTTGTAATTTCCTTGATCCTAGTACCGCGTGTGTGAATCCCTAACTGAGGTTTCTTCTAGTGGAACTATTTCGGACCTTCGCGTGTTTACGGTGGCACTAGAACACTGCGGACCTGGCCCCAGGCCCCTTTTTATTTTGTCTAAGTGTGAATATAATCCCGTGTACTAGATAATCAAGACCTAATAATGCCATAGGGCATTAACGTTTGCTTGTCCTTGCGTTATCAAGGTAAATATTGCAGACTCCTATGTAAGCACCTAATTCAACACCAGTAACGAGCCACCGTATTGCCCTGACAAACTCGACTTAAGTTTCTTATTTAATTTCAACCGAAAATTACGTATCGCTTAGGCATCCACTAAATGCGAGCACAGTTTAATCTTTAAAGGCGTATTTCAAAAAACATGATATTTATACAGTTTTGAGTACACATACAACTATTTATCGCCCCAATATAAGGCATCACACAGGGTGTCAAGACTATATTCCTACGATGATAAAAATTTGTATTATTTTCTTGAAATTTGGATGAGCCAACGTATAATTTTCCCGGAAGTTTGATTGGCGAAAACACATTTATTTCCCAAAGTTCTATTAACGAAACTCTATTACATTCGCTGATTAACGAGAGCGACATCCAGGACCCTGTAAATTTTGTCTTTCTTTGCCACGCGTCGCATTACAGCTATCGGCATACTCGTGAGCAGTTGCGTGGCTTACAGCCGACCCGGATTTGCATTGCGGCAGGCGAGAACCTAATGACGATAATGGGGAGGAAGCCAAAGTGAAAACATGATTTCGACGAGGATCTGCACCGTGGAGGTACGACTAGAGAGTCTACGTTGTAAAGTTTTCAGTTGTATTTAAGCTTTGGGGGGCGGCGAGCTCCTTTTGATATACCCCGCCAGTAGTGGTTCGGTTACAAGATAGCGATCCACATAACTTTTGAATTATTCAACCTCACAGTATCCGTGGTTGACTCCACCTCCTTCTGCTATTACTCACTTCACTAGCATTCCATGACTAGCATTTACCAGCACACGGCTGTTCTACGTCCGTAGACATTTGTACCATTTAAGTCATTGCTTGAAGGTTATCACGTTCCTCAGCCAAGTTAACAAGGGAAGTAGGAAGTAGCATTATTTAAGGTACTAATCGTTTGCTAACATGTGGATCCATAGATTCATAAACCGTCCCGACCCAATGTGCAAATAGCTCCGTCCTTTGTTTCTATTCCATTTACTCGGTTTTCACAGATTGATACGAAACTTCTGCAGCCACCAGCGCATCACCGCCGCTTGGAGAAAACCCTAAACTCCCATCGACTAAAACTACGTTGAAAATTTACACCCTCGCCTGATTAATTTATTCGGAGACTTTGGTGCTGTAAAACTGCGACGGTGATCGCGACTGCCTCCAGGTTTGAAATATTCTCTTATCTTCTCTCTCTCGGACATGCGAGCAAATTTCCCCCTTTCCCCGATTTTCGCTAGAACATCCCATACTAAATTTTGTAAATCAGACACCATCGGACCAAAGAGAAAAATCAAAAGCAAGCGATCCGACGATTGGAGAACCAGACGGAGACACAGACGGGTCAGATTTTGCGAATAATTTTATCAGGGCACTACGTTTACGGCCCCGCGGAGACATTTTTCGGACGCGCCAACGCCCGCAAAGGCAGCCTTTATTGGATCGAGAGATCCCGAGAAACTAAAGGTCCGGGCGAGGCCCTCCACCGTTGCCTAGACGGTGAGAAACCAAAATGAGTAAACATCCAAGAGAGCATAGAAGGAACGCACAAAACCTAACTCATAAGCGGAGAACCAAAACAGACCGGCGACAACCGTGAAATCGAAACAAAACTAAAACCTCGACTGGTCCCGACGCCGTAGCGGGTAGTCTCCTTTTTATACCCCTGTTTTCTTTTAGCCCCCCTGCTTATTATTGCCTCCCTATGCATTCTAAACTTCACCAGAGAACTTAAGCTTTGGGATTTCAAACGCAATATTAATTTAATAAATGTTCCATTGAACACTACAAAATTACACACAACAAATTATTTCCTCTTCTGCGTGCCAATACAAGTCTTCTCAAAATCAAATCGTTTCCAAAAAGACCTCTACCTGAGGTTTGTATAAGTTAGCACCTTGTTAACCCCTATCTTTTTACGCATTATACCATTACGTAATATCCATTTTTATCATAACTCGGCGTGCGCACCGGTATCAACCATGCGGCACCGGAAAGTCAGAATTTTCTGAATAGCCATTGGAAAACTTTCTACACACCATTACCAGCTCATCCGAGTGCGCACCCGTTTCCTATATAAAACACGTTTAAGCTTCAAGATACATTACAGCATTGCCCACTCCAATTTGGGCCCAATCGGATACCTACTCATCGGTACTTTGAAATTCCATTGTGGCGTGATAATCACCCCGCGCCCCTCGAGCGGGTAGGGCGTGATGGCACTAATATATTAGGATAAGGATAGTTTATTTGATAACAACAATGAATTATGCACAAAATCGCCGCCTGAATCACGCTCTACCAGTATCCCGATCGCCCTTCGGGTGAAGATT
>JASANE010024389.1:0-16321 GCA_030248225.1 Trileptium ribeirensis
TACCCATAGACATCCTTCACACCTATCTCCGATGCAACAACTAATTTTTCTTGCCAAAAAGTATCGAATTTTGATGTATTTGCCTGTGTCATAAGCTTAAGTGCATTCGTTTATCCATAGACATCCTTCACACCCATCTCCGATGCAACAACTAATTTTTCTTGCCAAAAAGTATCGAATTTTGATGTATTTGCCTGTGTCATAAGCTTAAGTGAACATATCTGGATCAAAATCGTGGCTGAAATGATCATATCTTGATGTAAAATTACGTTTCTTGCCGTTTATAGTGATACTTCTAAAAAAACGACCTATTATAAGTCAACGTCTTCGGAATTATTCTGTTAAATTGACAGATATATCGTAAAAATTCACGTATTTATTTCGGTAGGTGTTTATCTATGTCCCCCACTAGTGTAAGCTTGATAGCAGTTAATCTCAATTTTTCACCGTCAAGTATCCCGAGGGGGGTGTGCTGCAATAGTTATATAGTGATTGTCCAATTCTAAAAAACGACCTATTATAAGTCAACGTCTTCGGAATTATTCTGTTAAATTGACAGATATATCGCAAAAATTCACGTATTTATTTCGGTAGGTGTTTATCAATGTCCCCCACTAGTGTAAGCTTGATAGCAGTTAATCTCAATTTTTCACCGTCAAGTATCCCGTGGGTGGTGCGCTGCAATAGTTATAGAGTGATTGTCTAATTCTAAAAAACGACCTATTATAAGTCAACGTCTTTGGAATTATTCTGTTAAATTGACAGATATATCGCAAAAATTCACGTATTTATTTCGGTAGGTGTTTATCAATGTCCCCACTAGTGTAAGCTTGATAGCAGTTAATCTCAATTTTTCACCGTCAGGTATCCCGTGGGTGGTGTGCTGCAATAGTTATATAGTGATTCTCCAATTCTAAAAAACGACCTATTATAAGTCAACGTCTTCGGAATTATTCTGTTGAATTGACAGATATATCGCAAAAATTCACGTATTTATTTCGGTAGGTGTTTATCTATGTCCCCCACTAGTGTAAGCTTGATAGCAGTTAATCTCAATTTTTCACCGTCAGGTATCCCGTGGGTGGTGTGCTGCAATAGTTATATAGTGATTGTCCAATTCTAAAAAACGACCTATTATAAGTCAACGTCTTCGGAATTATTCTGTTAAATTAACAGATATATAGCAAAATTTCACGTATTTATTTCGGTAGGTGTTTATCAATGTCCCCACTAGTGTAAGCTTGATAGCAGTTAATCTCAATTTTTCACCGTCAAGTATCCCGTGGGTGGTGCGCTGCAATAGTTAGAGAGTGATTGTCCTTTAGACAAAGCAAAAACGATGTAGTAAATAAAAGCGATCTAGCAGTGGTCTAAATCATATAGATACATATATATGCATACATGTATCCAGAAATAAAGTGACCGAACTGCTTGTCATTATACAGTATTACCTTTTTCAAGCAGAATTAGAGTGGTCACGGCATCGTAGTTTAAGCAACATCTGGGTGACCGTTTCGGAACAGCTTAAGGTGTTTCGACCTATATATCAATTGCTTCCGTTTCTATTATTTTGTATAATATGCTATCTAAATAAGTTTCCTCACAGTTAGGCTGAATAAGTCCAGTTTAAGTGGAAGGCAACGCGACTTATGTATCGAGTGTTTCCGTGGTATTCTTCTAAATATGGTCACTGTCAAGTTGAAAAATTTTAGTTTAACTGAAACGGGACCGAGACTGAAATAAGTATTATAGTTATGCCAGTAACTAAGTATGCACGGAGAATGCTGTTTGTAGTCGGCCATGTGTTTTTATTATTAGTTGAGTATTATTTAATTGTGGGATATGCGTACATAGCTCTGTAAAATGAAGACAAGTTTCCGCACTATTAGGAACAGAGCGTATATAATAGGCTATGTTGTTCAGTGGTTCCACTTTGAATTAAGTAGGCAAATCTGTTTTTTTGTAAGACAGGCGTTTTTGGAGAGACTTTAGTATCGCGGCGCCTGACTACGATGTGTAGCTTCAGAGTCATCACGCAATTTAACTCTATCATATTAGCCACACTTCGCTAATCTATTTCATACTAAAATATTAGGGAATTGTGGCCAACTATGGCATATATTGCAGAGTCACATGTATTTTTGCAGAGCGTTTTTTATCGTAGTAAACTCGCAAAATGATGTTTAGCAAAACTAGCGCATAACGCAGCTAATAATTCGTAACTTTAAGAGATATGGTACATTATTTCTTTCAGGTATCTGAAATTTATACGGTCATCTTAAGCAGTGACAAGTGACAAAACTTAGCTGTATTTTGGTAACACAAGTAAGTCTAGCGATAACTTTCAGTAACAAAGTCTTATTTTCTTTAGCATTCAGTTGTTTGATGCCTCAAAAAATTAGTTTTTTTCTGAGAATAAGAACGAAAAGCAGGAAAAACGCTGCACAAAAGTGTAACATTATGTTTTCGTTTGCAATAGCAAAGTAACGATAACTTTCGAATTAGTCTACTACGTCGCTCGCAAGTGATGGTCTACAACATATATCTAAAAGCTGATTCTCAGGTGAATGAGATGATCAGTAATTGCAGTGCAATAGGCCCTCAATGGTTTATTAACACGTTAATATTTAAAGCGGAATGCTTTACTTAGTTGTATCTGGAATGACAAAAGCGTTGACTTAGTTGTATCTGGAATGACAAAAGCGTTGACTTAGTTGTATCTGGAATGACAAAAGCGTTGACTTAGTTGTATCTGGAATGACAAAAGCGTTGACTTAGTTGTATCTGGAATGACAAAAGCGTTGACTTAGTTGTATCTGGAATGACAAAAGCGTTGACTTAGTTGTATCTGGAATGACAAAAGCGTTGACTTAGTTGTATCTGGAATGACAAAAGCGTTGACTTAGTTGTATCTGGAATGACAAAAGCGTTGACTTAGTTGTATCTGGAATGACAAAAGCGTTGCTAAACATTCATGTCGAATCTTTCCTGCAGAAATGACATCATTATGTGATTAATGTGAGCTCGTTTTGCCTTCAGTGATAGATTTGGTTTCGTCGCTGGCTACAATAGTATTTTACTGAATGGTCCTTTTAGTGCGCTCTGTCATTTATAAATTTTGCATTTGGAACACTCTCACTTATTCATAAAAATTTGACCTATTAGATACACACGAGCAGTCAGATTTGCTAGCAGAAGACGTTAAAACTTATTTAGCAGCTTCTCGAAGTAAACTATAATAGGAATAATACGTACATGCTGAAGCATAAGTTCAGGGGGTTACCCCCTGAATCTTCGGACCATCTACCCAAGTCCTCGGATCTTTTTGAAGTGTCGGAATCCCATTCCGAGACCCTGGTGTAACCCCTGAAGGTCGTCAGCTGTCTTCAGCACCCCTCCTCCTGGAGCACCTCACTCAACGAACCTTTAACTCCCTGAGATGACTTCCGGACGACCCCGACTAGCCCCTGAGACCTCACAGCGTCAGCATGTATGGTCGTCAGCATGTAAGGTCGTCAGCTTTCTTCAGCACCCCTCCTGGAGCACCTCACTCAACGAACCTTTAACTCCCTGAGATGACTTCCGGACGACCCCGACTAGCCCCTGAGACCTCACAGCGTCAGCATGTATGGTCGGCAGCATGTAAGGTCGTCAGCTTTCTTCAGCACCCCTCCTCCTGGATTATCTCCCCCAACGAACCTTTAACTCCCTAAGATGACTTCCGGCCGACCCCGACTAGCCCATGAGACCTCGCGGCGTCAGCATGTATGGTCCACTTGTTCAATATTGCTTTCATATTATATGTATTAAGTTTTCATAAACGCGGTTTGGAATTTTATATTCAACTTCAACAGATTTTTGTATGCATACAGTGCTAACTGAAGAAGGATAGTAAATCAACAAAACACAAGTTTGTTTATCACATTCTTGGCATCTAGTCCTGTTTCTACTCGAAAATGATTCCCAAAAACTGCATATACTAGAACATCGTCGGACCATCACTTACAACATTACCTGAAACCAGTAGTTTTTGTCAGCTCAGCTAGTTTTTGCCGTTGGTCGGAAAAGTTGAAATTAATAGTTCGTTTAGGCTATTAATAATTCGTTATGGCTCGGGTAAGCTAAAGACCTGATCAGCACCGAGCTCTGACCCCATCTTGTCGTCTCTCCGCAAGACGTATATTTCCACGTAGTAACAGTGTTATCCATTCAGTATTGTCAGTGTAAAAACAAACATCAAATGTTTCCTTGCTCAAACAAAGATACATTAACTGCTGAGAGTTGAAACTATTTTTTTTTCGCATGGGGCACCGTAAACGTTGATTGGAAGACAAAAACGTAGCATCATGTTATACTAGCTATGTGATCTGTAGCTGATATTACTATGGAATCATTATGAAGTTCGGCCAAGTCTTATCTATTAAGACTAATCATAAAGACATACATTAATTTATTTATCGGTATTGATCTCGGATATGGCGTTATTTTGTCAGTAGCATTATATTAGAATCGAAATTATGTCAATTTTCACTTTATTACATTCACAAATTAGGAAATATGTCGTCAGAATTCCACTGGGATATTTGATGGTTATGACCCGGCTAATCTACTTTTTTTTGATGACGTTTTGATTGTACTTATTTTGGTACAATCAGTTGATCTTGACAATACTAGTCGTCATCGCCGAGTATTGTTCACGGTTTTAGACCGTTTCTGTGCCACCTTGTTTAACACTTATATATTCTGGAATGATCCAAGAGTGATTTATCTCATGGATATACCTAGATTCTGAACTGGACCTCTATCTTGTAGGACTGCCGCATTGCCACTACACCGCCAAGCAACCCTAATTAACTCACGTTGATGGTACGCTAGCCTACCGACACGTTTCAATTTTTTCTGCTCAAACTCCGAACTACACCGGTAGACAGCTTTAATTTCTTGGTTCAGTTTCATATGGCGAGTTTAAAGGTTCGTATACTGTTAAACAGATCTGCGGGTTCAGTTGCGAATCTCTGTGGCAGAGGTCACACCATTTGCAAAAATTGAAACGTCAGCCATCTTGAATTATGCTTCGGTTACGTTATAAGTTGCCCACCACGTGTAAGTTTTGTTCACGTACAGCCTATGTAACACCGTCAACGACATAGTCTACACAACATCAACACTGTATTCCAAGCAATTTAAATATGGTGTTTCGGACACTATCCGCATTTATGTATGGTGTCATGGACACCATAAACTTGTAACTACCGGCTTGTTGGTTTTTCCGTTGTATTCAGTTTATACAGTGAAAGATTTGTCCATGCACTGCCTATGGAAAGCTTTAAACGACATGGTTTATGGTATACAATATTAGCGTAAATAATTTGAAATTGCAGTTGCCTAATCTTCCGCCTTTTTTAAACAACTATTCAAACATACAGTGTCGAAGATACGATAGTGTAATATACTGTGCTGAATAATATATCCTTCCGAGTACCATGCGCCATGGTATTGTCATGATCACACAGGGACAAATCTTCCACATGGCGGGCGTGTTATAACGTAAACGCCGCATAATTATATCTATTCGCACGTTGGTACTTGTGTAAAACAGATATTTGCAAAAACCTGTGGATCTTGAGTAATACTGGCCGATGTGGATTACCTTGAAATATTTAGGGTTTTGAAACTTCATATCTCCAGTACGGCTCGCAGTGGGATTTTCAGATTTGTTTCATTGCAGTTTGCATGTGGCCCTTAGCTTATTTATCAAATTCATCGACCACTAGATATATAATGAGTAAAAATTGGATGAAACAGAGACGTTAAATCGTGAAAAATGTTGAACCTTCATTGCGCAGCTGTTTAGACAATCGAAAATTGTTGTTTAGTCTGTAACTAAGGTCAATCGTCATTGTTTCTTTTCGCTGTTGCGCATCTGGTAGACAATCGCTTCATTGCGCATCTGTTCATTCGCTTCATATCGCATCTGTTAGGCAATCGAAAATTGTTGTTTAGTCTGTAACCATGGTCAATCGTCATTGTTTCTTTTCGCTGTTGCGCATCTGTTAGACAATCGCTTCATTGCGCATCTGTTCATCCGCTTCATTGCGCATCTGTTCATCCGCTTCATTGCGTATCTGTTCATCCGCTTCATTGCGCATCTGTTAGACAATCGAAAGTTGTTGTTTAGTCTGTAACTAAGGTCAATCGTCATTTTTTTTCGTGTTTATGACCGAAATTCAGTTCACTGATTAATTCTTGTCAGTGTACGTACCTTTAATAATGTTAGTACAACATATGAAACGTTCTGTTGAAACATTAGCTTGTCCAACAACACCAGCTGAAATTTAGGTGACAAGCAGTTTCACGAATTTGTTTCGTAAAATGGCATGTGTTGGTATGTTTCCTACTAAACTACAGAATAACATTTGTTGGTGTAAAATAAGTTTGTGAAACGCGTAAACGCTTCAAGTACAGTAAGTTGTTTATCAGCGGCCAGCCAATAAACACGACAGATATACACCGAAATACACTCCTCATCTCTTGGCCAGTATAAACATTTCCCTTTCATCTGTGCGGCAGACCAATGTTCAGTTGTCGATAAACGTCTTGAGTAGATAAAAAATATTGAAATAAATCCTGCTGCTATAAAGTTTACCCAAGATGTTATGGGTAGCGTTATTCTAGTGACATTGCAAGTATTGCTACATGTGGTCCCACTGCCAGTGAAAACTTTAGTCGAAACGCTCTATTTGTCGCGAAGATATGTGTAATATAGACATAAACCAAAATTGGCTGGCATTTGGCCGGAAATGGGTTTTTATCCTGTAAAAATATGAAGACCTAAAACTATCCATAATAAGCATATGTATACTATATAGTGACGCATGTTTACTCAAAATTTCAGTCAGATGGATACGCAAGCGCAAAATATATTTAGCATTAGACTTTATGCTGGTGTTTAATGTAGAGATAATTTTGATGACACCGTTCAATTACGCGGCGTTCACGCTATAATACTCATTCCATTTGGAACTTCTGTCCTCCCGCAGTCGTGACCTTATCGTGTAGACAGTCAATTACACACCCTAAGGAAAATGAATTTATGATGGTATATGACACACCCATAGCTACTACATCTTTTGTTTACGGTATGATTTTTTCCACCAACTAACAATAACGCGCACTGTCTATAGTTAATGCGGTGTCTTATTCCAATGTGTTTCTTGAAAATTTCGATATTTGCATCTAGAAATTATGCACGCCGACGAGATGGTATGCTGCTCACTGTCAATAAAAGTACAAATAAGGCATGGGTTCCATTAAACCCACGGTAAATGACAACAAACTTAGCTAAACACTCTCGAAATGTTTTATATCTGGTTGTGTAAGACACCCTGTTGTCGAGATTATGGCTGACACTGTGTGGGGTACATCGGTTCCAAACGTTGGGGACCTTCTACCGTGAACGCCGTATTATTCGACATGCTGGTTTTCTGATATTAATATCATGGTTACACAAATTAAGGCACATATACGGGTAACCTGATAATTTTGAAGTTTACCGACCCAGTTGCAATGCTCAGTTTAGCAAAAATTCGTCAAACTTATCTTAAAATATTAGATGTGATTTTCGTATTTTTCCAAACACAATTTTTATAATATATAATTATAATGTGTTTCCATTGTAATTTTTCGTCGCTCTTTAAAGGTGTTATAAATTATAAACTTAGATACTCAGGAAAAATAGATTTTTAGTTTTGTAAAATTTATTTTCTAGGCACACCTTCCCAAGCCATGACTCTTCATCATAGTAGTTCATCACACTTAGTCAGTCGTCGGCATCACAGCGCGAGCCACCTGCAACGCCAATCGTCGGCGACGAATTACTACGTCCCACCAGTCAAGTTGTATACACTAAAACGATCCCAATCGGCGTTCGAGCTCGGCCATCGTCGATCACAAGCGCTCTACAATGCAACATACAACCGGTCCAAACGACTGCTATCGACAGCGCGTTGCTACGACACGTACGATTTGTACAGTCACGCGCATCGCTATATCGACGACCTCTACTATCCAAGTCATGGCTCCCTTTTTGGACGCTTTGCTCCGCTGTACCGTTTCTCGTCCCCGTGGGTGCCATATGCATTCGGCTACGGCCGACATGTACCGAGCAACGGCGGCATGCGCAAAATCTTCGACCCGCTCGATAACTACTATTATCGCCCGTGGATGAGCCCTTACTATAAATCATGCTTGAGTTCGGTATTTCGCAGCTATTATGGTCGCTATACGCCTTACATGTATCAAGATTATTATTAAATTAGTTATTTTTTGTTAATTTTGTATTATTTTGATCAAATTTACGCACTAACTCAAATCGAACAGCTTTTTATGTTTAATACGTAAAAATCTTGCTACTCATGGATGTTACAAGTCACAATGTTGGTATGGATATACATTATTCACCGGTATTTTGTACCCATTAATCTAGATTAATGATTATCAATAGGCCTAAATAATATAGATGTGTGTTAGTAAAGTCTAGGTTGTGACGTTCCGCTATATTTTACTGCAGATTCATTTATTTATTATTTATTTTAATGGTATAAGCGTTATAGTAAGCCATAAGTTTATCTCACAGCCTAAGTTCGTCATGTAACGCCTAGCGATGTTACTTGGGGGGGGGGCAGCAATGCCTAAGAGAATCGTAAAAGTTATACAGAATAAATTTTTTAAAACGCTTAGGAGTACTTGTTCAAACAACGTGCGTTATACATATGTACCAACACTTTAAGATGACATTTTTTGTGGAAGAGTATAAAAATATTCGCTTTCTGGCTACGCTTGATTCACTGTATGTTACATTGTTTTTCAAATTGTATTAAATGGGCTGACAATGTCCCAGGTTCTGGAGGCGTAGGGAGATGAGGAATATCATCAGGACGGGAATTAAATTTTGAATTTTTTTGGAACTCAATTTTTTCCTAAGTTTTCCCAATTTCCTCCGATTTTTACCAATTTTGCCTCAAAATTTGCTAATTTTCTCGCATTTGTGCCATTCTCACCAGCTTTTTGCTATTTTCCCCTCAATTTTTTTCTAATTTTGGTTAAGCCTTCGGCGCGGGCTGGGAAATGGGGTAGTGCGTGGTCTCAATGGGATTCAAGCTACCTGCAACGGGGATCAGCATCGCCCCGAGTGGAGAAGAGGGTCCGATTCTTAGGGGTATAATCAGCCTCTCCTACCCGATGAGCACCGTATGATGTAAACGGGTATTTATAACTGGTGTTCATTCCATCCATTCATTCAGCTTTCACCCATTGCTGGATACACTAAACATCTGGGTGAGCACAACGTACGTGTCGTGCAGGATTGCTCACCAACTTCACCTTACCAAACACCAGATACGGTTTCCTCACGGACTTGTACTGTCGGACTGGCGACGCGCCCATGCCCGCGTGACTATGGTCGACCAGCTCCATTCGCTGCTGACATCTCTTCCAGTGTCTCGAGAAATTCGAGCGTGTCAAAATCGCTGTACAGCCGTTACATTGCAGCTGGCCATCTTCTGTCTGGCTGCCTTACTGCAGATCTTCAGTCGGTTTTTTAAAATTCGGTTGTTAGTTGAATATCCTGTCATACACAGCATTCTAACGTTTTCGCCTGTATTCTATCTCGGTGTACCCGTTACTGGTTTTTGGTGAAACTTAGTTTTGTGTTGAATACTTTCTCACCGCGTGCGACGAACGTTACTATCCGTCGCGTGGGGGCTTTTGATACTGATTACGATTCCGGGTGAGGCTGTCGGCTCTGCTTTTTGAAGCTCTAGCAATCGGGCGGCTGGTTTTCTACTCGTTTATTGGTTGTCGGTATGATCACTGAGTCGATATATGATGCTTCTTTTTGTAATTTCTTGAATTTTTGTGTTGCATCAGCAGTCAAGCGGGCGCTACCGATACCATATTGGTTGTCATCGAGAAGCTTAATCCGTTCCGCCCACAGTTTCAGTCGTATCGCGACTATCCGAGCGAGGATCCGACTGATCATCGGCTGGATGCAAATACCTGGATAGTTATTCATATCGTTCCGGTCTTCGTTTTTGAACAAGGAAAAGACGATACCGATTTTGGCGCTCTCGGGCCATCGGTTAGCTCGGCTGTTAAACGTAAACTGAAGCATCTTTATTCCACCGACCTGGCTGGCATGGGCCGGAGTTGAGGTAAATTGTGATGAGCGTGATCTCCACAGCCACAGACACATGTTTTCGCTCCATTTTCATGTTGTTTGATGCCTCTCAATTATTTTGGAGAGGTGTGGGCGTTGGCATTCACCCATTTAGGATTTGGTGAACCAAACCAAACGATGAAAATAATTGTTATTAATATATTCATTTAATAAATTCATTTATTCACAAACGAATAACTAAAGCACCTCCAACGAAACATACGAATATAAAATCAAAGCGGATAACAGAAACCGTAAACGTACTATATAGGACAAAAGCCAATAACGGTACAAATCAAAACTCCTAAAACTAGCTGCCTAATCCGCCAACTGTTCGTCTAAACTCCTACGATTATGCAAATTAGATAACCAGCTAAACTTGATATTTACTGACGCCACACCCACCCCTCCGTTGTCCCTCACCTTCCTCGGGGCATGCCGCAGTGTTGCCGTTCCGCCTCTCCCGAAGGCCTGGTGCTGACTTTGCCGCGCAAGGACGGAATGTCCTGGCGTTTCCGCTTCCCACTTCGCAGACGTGTAGCACCGCTGGTGTTTATTCTTCTGTCAGCTGTAAGTCATCGTCTAAATCCCGCGTGCGTTATGATCGCCTTAATACTTGATGAAAATCTTGTTTAGCTGACAGTACAGTTAACTACTTTATTTCTTTCAGAATGAATAGCAACAGTTTGTGTTGAACAGCTGCAGCTGAACAACCAAAACTTTGGGCGGTTTTTATGAATTTGTCAATTTCTATTGTTAACTTGTATGCTTCTTGTTGAAATGCCATTCAACGTTTCGGGAAACAGTTTTTATTTGGGAAATCATGATATCTATAGTTTATCAGCTCCTGTATTTCAGGTTTATTAATAAATATTTTCTATGTCCACGCTAATGCAATGAGTATACTGCCGGCATTACGTTTGGAGATGACATATTTGCCTGAATTTTTCATTATATCAGTTAGCGTTTCGTATTGCTAAATACTTACGTTGTATGCTGACTTTAATAAATCGTTTTTTTAAATTTACTTAAATTTAACTAATTCATAATATTGTTAAAGCATTTTTGCAGCCAAATTTTTAAGCTACAGCTCCGGAAAAAATTTGGAAAGTCCAACTTTAGTCTTTGGCACAAATTTATTTAATAAAAATACAAATAAATTATAATACAGTCAGCCATATCTATGCGGTATTTCTTTTATATCAAGAAGTGGCATTTCGACTAGGAGCGTGTGAAATTTCACTTATATTTACTGATTTTATACAATACATACTTGTGACTATATATATATTTGTATTATTTTCGCTTGCTTTTCCCTGTGTTGTGAAATATAACGTGTAGATTAATTTGGTTTAATAGTAAACGTTTCGATCCCAACAAGTTTTGTGCGTTTTGTTCGCGTTTTTATTTCAATAACGAGGGAATGATGGAGCAATCAAACAAGTAATAGTTGTAGCACAGCTATCGTGCGTTAAGTGATTTGTACGCACGGTTGTGAAGGGTTCAGACGAGTGCGTCAGCACGAATTTGAACGAGTTAAACAACACAACCGTGCGTACAAATCACTAGACGCACGCCCGGCTGTGCTACAACTGACTTGTAATACAGCTAATTTAGCTAACCGTGCGTTAAGTCAATTTGATGCACGGCCTTAACTATATAAGCTGTGTTACAAGAAGCAGTAAGAAAACACCATTTTCTGATCTGCTTGTCACATGGCCAGTACCTAATGTCAGATAGTTTTTACAAAAAATTAAGGTAATTCACAAGATTTATGAATACACAGACAGTGAGAAACAAAAATATAAGTTTCACTTCAGATGTAGCTAAACGAATAAGAGGCGTTTGCTGTACGCCATTTTAGCTTAGTATTCTGGCTCTTGTGGACTAATTAGCAGGATATTTTCGTGACCGGAATTGATCCGTGCAATGCAATTAAGCTTACAATGCGCAGTCTGACAAAACCGGAGACGATGTCACAGCCGGAGGGCTGTGAAAGTAAATTGAACATGCCGCTGACTTAGCGAACGGTAAAATATTACCTCAATTTGAGTAAAAGAACTGATCTTAGTGAGTGAGTCAGAACCTCGATCATTTTTCGTTATGGTTGGTCAGTTTCTGTGTGCGAAAGTTATTGGCTCGCGCTGAGTTAATCCCGTTGAGTTAGCATTTAGTTTTGATCTCGAGGGTTGACTGAATTGGTGAAATTTTTTAACTACAATGCGTGTCTAGAAATATGTATTGACTTATTCAGGTTTCAGCTCAGAAGGTGTAAAAAAGATGTTAGCTATATTTTTTGGCGTTGTGCAATATATTGTGTTTTAAATAGCAAAGACTGCCAAGTCAGCGTTATTCAAATCATTATTTTTTATATCATGTAGCAAATTCGAAATCGTAACACATCGCGTTGACCTCTTTGAGTTTGGCAAGACTCTAACGTTATGGGCGTAATAGACCACAACGTTTCATTGAAATTTAGACTTATAATAGAATCTCTTTGGTATTGTTACATTTTATACGCTTCTCGCATATGAGTATCAGTAAGTGTTGAGACATGTGCCAAATTACGAAGTACATTTAGTCAAACATTAATTACACTTTAGTCGTTGACCGGAACTTCACATTGGTAGTTACAATTATATTAGGATCTCTTTGCTATTGTTATATTTTGTACGCTTCTCACATATGAGTATCATTAAGTGTTTAGACATGTGCCAAATGACGAAGTACAGCGCGCCAAATATTAATTACACTTTAGTCGTTGACCGAAACTTTACATTAAAGATTTAGGCTTATAATAGGATCTCTTTGGTATTGTTACATTTTGTACGCTTCTCACATATGAGTATCAGTAAGTGCTGAGATATGTGCCAAATTACGAAGTACATTTCGTCAAACATTAATCACACTTTAGTCGTTGACCGAAACTTCACATTGGTAGTTACACGTATAATAGGATCTCTTTGGTATTGTTATATTTTGTACGCTTCTCACATATGAGTATCAGTAAGTGTTTAGACATGTGCCAAATGACGAAGTACAGCGCGCCAAATATTAATTACACTTTAGTCGTTGACCGAAACTTTACATTAAAGATTTAGGCTTATAATAGGATCTCTTTGGTATTGTTACATTTTGTACGCTTCTCACATATGAGTATCAGTAAGTGTTGAAACATGTGCGAAATTACGAAGTACATTTAGTCAAACATTAATTACACTTTAGTCGTTGACCGAAACTTCACATTGGTAGTTACACTTATAATAGGATCTATTTGGTATTGTTATATTTTGTACGCTTCTCACATATGAGTATCAGTAAGTGCTGAGATATGTGCCAAATTACGAAGTACATTTCGTCAAACATTAATCACACTTTAGTCGTTGACCGAAACTTCACATTGGTAGTTACACTTATAATAGGATCTCTTTGGTATTGTTACATTTTATACGCTTCTCACGTATGAGTATCAGTAAGTGCTGAGACATGTGCCAAATTACGAAGTACATTTAGTCACGCATTAATTACACTTTAGCAGTTTGGTAAGATACGATTTTACGGAGCTTATCTATTTATGAGCAATATACACTGTTTTCAGAGTAAAGCTTTAATAAAATTTACTAATCGCAGCCAAACACTAATTTATCATGCTTTATCGAAGTCGATCATTATACGATATCAACTTTCCGTACAGTTATTCGTTGAAACGCGCTCAGTCGTTCGGTAACTTAGCTCGAACTCATCACTACGACTCACTTGGATCTTCGTACTTCACCGGCTACTCAGCTGCTGGGCACTATTCACGTTATCGAAATTACGACCTGTCTGACGCATACTGCTGGGGCTGGCCGATAAGGTACTATTCGCCGTATAAGTACGCAAGTTCTCTGTACTATTCGCTGTGGTCTGACTATCATAAGCCGATACGGTATGCTTACGATGGAAATCCGTTCAACTCCTATCGATATTGGTCCCCAAGTGCCACAAATTACCGAAGCTATATTAGCTCGTATACGCCGAATTTCTACACTTACGGTCCGTTTTATAACCCATTAACATATACTTATTTCTACTGAAGGGTTTGCTTCTACAGTTAACGTCGCGCACTTTACAAAAAATCACAGCTTAGTGCAGATTGGTGTTCGAAATCCCGGAATAGAATTCTGTATAGTATGAGATTTATATACATGTCAATGATATTTTGGCCAAATAGTTTATAATTATAATAAGATACTGGTATTATAGTACAAAGTTGTCTTGATGCTTCATTGAAATCGTTGGATTTAGCATCACTATTAATTATTCACTAGGCAGTACAAACCATATGATTATATTACATCGCAACGTTAGTAAACTCGTTTAATACAGAATCATTCATATTTTACACTTTGAATCCAATTAGAGACCAGTCATTGCGAAGATAAAAGAAACGTTTAGTTTAACTCGGGCTTGAAAATTTTTTGGCCCTTACTTGAAACCTTAATCTGAATTTGGGATAAAATCAACGCTACACATGCGCAATTCAATGTTTTAGCAAATAGAATCAAATGAGAACAGCAAAATATATATAAATCTAGGTTCCAAATAATGGTTTTTTCTATCTATTAATCAGTTTCGACAATACTGGAAAAATAATGATACATACCATGTAATCAAAAAGCACACAAACAGTCATAATTGGACTAGAATACCGCAACGTGTGGCGGTTTATCGCTATCATTAATTAGCCAAAGAAGTTATTAGCTATGTGGTATACAGCTGTGGGTACAATATCCCATATCAAGAGCACTGCGAAAATTTTTATCCCATCACGTTACCAGTTACCATGCTATAGACCAAAACAACAAAATTTGACATGATTTTATGCATGCATGGTTATAGCGGAGGCGGAGAGACGAAGATTATCAGCTTTGAGTCGTTGGACCATCACCCCTTGTCGCGTAGCTCCTATCCTCTCACAGTTCGCCCAACACCCCTCGAATATACACAAACCACCCCGCCACCGCACCAAAGGTACGCGGAAAATTTTAAGAAAAAATAGTAAAAATCGGTGCCTAATTGGCAAAAATTGGTCAAAATTGCCAAAAATATGAAAAGCCTGAGTCTCGAGAACATTCGAATAATTATCATCCACTAGCCTAGACCCTCCCCGCTCGCTAACCGGGTAATCCCTAGGGTATGTAGAAGGACAACATCCCGCCCACGCGAAACACCGTCTATACCTCTCGAACCTCTACTCTAGTGTATGTATTATTTTGGTCTATAGGTGGCAATTTTTAATGACCTTTGGAAAAGTACACATACCGGTAAATGTTTTAGCGGTTATGTTCCGTTCACTAAACTAACTTAGTGGTAAAAATCTAGTCTATCCGTCCGGATATTCGACCATGCGACTGTGCTTGCGCATAATGCCGTTGACATTATTTAGCAAAGAAATATAAACTTTAATTTTTTCTCGTGGTGTGTAATTTTTTTGAAAAGTTATTAGCCTTTGGTCTTATACATTAGTCATTTGGTTCGGAATGGTGAATATACAAAAATTTGAAGGTGTTCACGGAGCATAGTGGCTAAAAGTTGCTAATGCCCGAATGCGCCGCACAAATAGATAATCGTTATGATTATTACCTGGGTAAACATATCGGTGATAATTTATTAAATTTATGATTTATCTAACTGATGGACCCTATTTTTGTACCTTATCAATATTTTAGTTTTAGTTTTGGTTATTTTAAAATCGAAGTGAAATCATTTTGTTTGTTGTTAACGTTCTACAATACGTTTTTGTGCCATTTTGAATAAAATCTGTGCTTCTGTTTAACATAAATCGGTATTCCGGATATTATGCGCGTTTCACAAAATAATGTGCGCAAAGCGGGGCAAAATTTTTACGCGCGCTTTAATGCGCGTGACAGTTACGCGCATCTAGTTGCGCGTAAATTTTGTTTACGCGCTATATGGTGCCCGTAACAATTGTTACGCGTATATTTGTGCGTGTAATAACAAAGTTACTCGCACACAAATGCGCGTAAAATTTTTACTACGCGCAGTTAACCGCGCGTAACTTTCAATTTACGCGCATGCATCTGTCCGTAGCTTTCTAGTTAC
>JASANE010024391.1:0-10786 GCA_030248225.1 Trileptium ribeirensis
GCACCAATGCTGTGACACGTAGCAGTCGACAGAGGGACGAAAAGGCTTCCAGCTTGATGACACATTCTCTTTATGTCTTATGTGAAACTGCTAAGACAGCAGCCTCAGGCCTTTCAGCTACTACGTTCTTTATTATTACAAATTCGCGTGGCCATAATTGTCGATCGGGTAGCCATGTTGGGCCGTTCCACCAGGTTTTATTGTTTGATAAGTTCTTCACACAAGCAGCCTCTCGACAGCAAATCTGCTGGATTGGCATCTGTCAACACATAACGGTAGCTGACGCCTCGATGCAATTTGATTTCTTTCAGTCGACTTTGAACGAAACACATCTGTGTTGATTCGCCAGCGATCCAATGAAGCACGCATTGTGAATCGCACCATATAATTTTCTCGAGTAACTGCGTTTGTAGCTGCGTTGACACGAATTTCAAGAGACGCACTGCTACCAGGACACCGAGAAGTTCCAAGCGCGGAATCGTCATTTGTTTCAGTGGTGTGACTCTTGATTTTGCAAACACTAATTTAGAGTTCACATGCTTGTTCTGTTGTCGAACTAGATCGATGCAGGCGCCGAATGCCTTAGCTGACGAATCGCTAAAGCAATGCAAACTGAACTTTGCGTCGTTTGTAGTCGGTGACTCAAACATGAAACGTTGAATCGTGATTTCTGATATTTTGGTTGATTCGGTCCAACAGTCGTTCCATTCAACGTTGATGTTAGGAGGCAATTTTGCGTCCCAACTGAAACTTTCTTTCCAAAGTTTCTAAATAGAGAACCTTTGCAGTGACGGTTACTGGAGCGAAGTAGCCACATGGATCATATACTTTCGCCAGCTAACTCGCTAGTTGTCTTTTAGTTGTCACTGCGTCGCTCGAAATAAGTGATGAATAGTAGACAGCGTGTCTTCCGCTAGGTTCCATGTGAGCCCTAAAACTTTCGTTTGTTCTCCAGTACCGCAGTCTTCATCTTTGATGTGTTTTCTGACACCTTCGTCATTGGTGAACCATTCGCGCAGGTTCATTGCTGGCATCCTTGAATAGATCGTTGGCTTCGTCGATACAATTTTGATCAGCTTCTTCGGTGCTTGATTTAGCTGTTACCACATTTATCAACGTAAATGTTGCCCTAAATACGCTTTTGCCACAAGTTGATTGCCTAATAACCTAATTAATACTTTTACCTGGCTGCTAACAAGAAAGGGCTGGATACAACTGCAAACGGTCTCGGCAAAATCGATAATGCATTAAATTATCAGGGCTAACCGTTTTGTCCAGGTTGCGTAGCCACAAAAACAACTAGTGGCGTTTCGTGCGAAAAAATTCGACCCTAATAGTGAGAAGTGTTTTTTCTATGTTTTCGCCTGAACAAAGCCACTTGATGCAGTCAAAACCGTAAAATTAAACCGCAGAGGTTGTCGGAGCAAAATAGGTCCGCCGGGTACATTGCATTCGTTCAGGTTTTTTAACTGTTTATTAACTTTTGCCTGAGGCATCATATACGATTCGGACTTTTGTTGTGGCTTTTCCTGGGGTCGGTACGCAATGATGGGGTATGTAGTGTACCCTTTCAAGCTGAACGATACTGTCAACTTTCTGAGAATAACACAGTTATACAACTGATTCGCTGATACTTCTCTTTACCTTCCTGGCTGTTGTTTCAATGCCAAGCTTCATCGGTGGCGGTCATCCGGCCCTTCGGCCAAGTAGAAGTTGCTCCATCGCTCTCCATTTTCGGACTTACACCGTCAGTGTACAGAGTAGCATTGCGTTACTAAGAACACCACAGATGCTTCAAAGGCTTTTTTTTCTTCTTCATCATATATCAATGCTCCCGACTTTTTAATTCCCGAATATCTTCAAGATTCCAGAATCGCTCCATATTCACCGTTAATTCCGGATGTGAGTCTGTTCGCAAAATGAACAAAAATTTATGCGCATAGGTGTCACCTTTGAGCATCGGATTGATTTTTGCCCGTCACAATGTTACCCGGTTTCGACGGCAACTAACACTACTCCGGCTCGGCAATCGAGTATATCCAGGCTCAACAAAGTCATAGTAATCGCATATCCCAACTAGCGCGTCGATATCCACCATATCTGTGAAATGTACATTGCTTTATCAGATCGGCAAGCTGGAAAGTGAGCCGTAGTGTTACTGGTTTCTTGATCAAGCGGCACCTTCTGAATGGCACGTGAAAATCACAGGGGCGCTAACATTTGTTGACACGATCTGTTCTTTGCCATTTGGCAAATGAATGGCAATTTCTTACATTTTTGTATCGCACAGTTTTGCGTCCTCTGTCGCCAAAACAAAGAATGAACACAACCTCATCCGGCAATGAAGTTAAATTTAATTATCGACTGAGCTTTGTTGGGCTGAATGACCGTGGGCAAGCTGTGTCGAACCTAAAACTCTTGCAGTTACTGGTTTCCCATCTTTTCCTGTCCAACCTCCTTATCGCCGTTTGTTAAATCGCGTTTTAGCCTTAAGCTATGCGCTGACTTGCACCAACTGTAGTCTTCGCATGTTGATTTGCGTCTAAAGCAAATGCATGTTTTCGCTTTAAAGTGTTGATTAACCGAAGCTTTGTTAAACAAAGACTTCTATGATGTCCAGTCTTCTGACAATGGGCACATGGAACGAAGCATTTGCGGCACGATTTCGAGTTGTGTTGCTCAAGCACGTGAAGCCGGACAGCAACGAGCCTTTATTGCTTCTTGCTTGCGAGATGCTGCATCTGGATATTTCTTGCATTGATCGGCGTAGTGATTTCCACTGCAAAAACTGCAGCGAAAGGTTTTCGAACCTTCGTTTGTGACGAGCGCAGAAGTAGTACCCATTCGACGATTTGAAGCTTTGTTGTTGTTGTTGCTTCGGCGGTTGTGTGGCTCTGCTGGATTTTCCTTTGATCCGGTGGTTGCTGCAAACATGTGTTGACTGTAGTCTCTTGCTCTGATTTCTTCCTTCAGCCATCCTCGCAAATTCGACAGCTCCCACGGTTTGGAACCGTTTTTGCGGTGAAGTTACATTCGGACAAACGTTGGCAGCTTGGAGAGAATGATTGGTGTGAAGACTTGACCGAAAGTTTCTTCTCCAAGTCCGAGCTCGACGAGACTTCGGATATGCTTTTCGCATTCGTAATATGTGTGTTGAAGCTGTTTCACATCGTGATTGGCTGTTGGCAAGGCTAGCATTGACTCGAGGTGGGCATAAATTGCTAGCTGTTGTAGCCAAAACGCCCCGTTAATGCTTCCACAGCTTCTGCATAATTCGCACTCGTCAGACGATAGCCGTCGACTAAATGAAGCGCATCATCGGCGAGATAACTTCGCAAATATTTGAATTTGTCGATATCGGCAAGTTGCTCATTGTCATGAATGGTTGACGAGAAGCAATCCCAAAACTCAGCCCATTTGAGCGGATCGCCGTGATATTTGTCTATTTCGAGTTTCGGTAATTTCACGGGTATGTTGTTCTCGATCTTAGCAAGCGAGTGATCAGACTGGGCTATCCTTAGATCGCTGGCAAGTTGATTAGATCGTATTGCTTGACATCGTGCATTGAGTAACGACATAGCTCCGAGTATTAGATCATCAAAACCTGCAGCGTCTGTACTCTCTGCGTCCGCTTCAGTTTCATCTGCTATGGAAAATAAAATATCACTGTCAAGCTTAGACAGTCTCTCCCGATAATCAGTGAGTTTGTTCAAACATGATTGTATTTTCTGTAGATCTTCCAATGTTTCCGATTTCAACAAATCGTCAACCTTTGCCAACTCCTTGTTGGTATTGAGTTTAATAGCATTTCTGACTCGCTTATCACGCAGGATTTCTTTGTCTGTCATGTTTTACTTGAGTTCTATCTTTTACACAACCAAATAATAGAAATTTACCTGCTATTAGCTACTGTGACTGCGAACGTGTTCTGTTGGTAGTTTGCACAGCAGTATTACGTCAAAAACTGACGCAAAACAGTTTTCTTTTTGATGCACAATGATACCAAAACGTCAATTTGAACGTAATCCACCAACGCTGAATTTCACGTCAAAACTGACGCAAAATATTGGGTACTTGCGACGTTGAACAATCAGCTGAATTGTGTCTTTGTTCTGTATATTCACGTTAAAAACTAACGCGAACGTATAATTTTAAACAAACACCGCTTGAAACCAGCTTTGACGAGAGGATTTACGTTAAAAACTAACGCAAACACTTGAGTTAACAACAGTAAACTCACACGAAGTGACAGGACCGTAGCTTGAGAGACACCGATTGAGATACGGCCGAAGGACCATATGAACAACTTTGGTTTGAATGCGCTGGGTTCACTGATACACGCAGGATAAACGCCACAATTAATTTAACTGTTAACCTATTTTCCTTGATACTGATACTGGTTCATAAACGTGAAAATGAACACTCAATATAACCCAAAAAGTACACACAACAATCTGACCCTCAGTTCCAGAACATAACTTTCTTTTTCACTCAATATGTCATCAAATATCGTCAAAATATGCAAATTCAGCGAAGTTCTATATTAGCTATCCGATTTGTCGACAACTACCTCACTGCGCCCAAACCGCTGATTTCCAATTATATACAGCTTGAATTGTGCAACGATACAGTGTGTCTGTTCTGTGGCTTCGACTAGGGATTAGGATTGGACAAAGTCTTAGCTTTTAGGCTTCGTATTTCACATAAATCAAACTATATTCTTTACCAGTGAACCGAAAAAATTTCCTTAAATTTTGGCTGCCGAGGAGGGAACCGAAAACAAATTTTGTCATAAAACTGGTCGAAATGGATATTTTCTATACCAGTTCGTTGAGCTGAGTCGAATGTTACTAACAGTATCGCTACATTTTCAAAATTTACCAATTTGGGGCTGGGGCAAATCGAACAGACTCCTACTATCTACATTGATAATAGATGTGCGTGAAAAATAGCCAAAAATTACTCCGGGTAGTGGTTTTACTGCACACGTGGCCCACGATATTTTTATAGGGTCTTTCCTAGCCCCATCCCAGTCTAACATGGGTCAATTTTGAAGATACAGCAGAAATATTGGTTCTATTCGACCAAGCTGTACTTTGCGATTCAGGAAATGACCATTTCCGCCATATTTACTAAAAATTATTTTCAATTTTTTTTGGTTCTGAATGGTCCCTAGGCATCCGAAATTGTTGAAATTCTTCATTAATGTACAATTTTAGAAATACGTCTAGTCGCATTGACAAGCTAAGTCGAATAGTGATAAATTTAGCTTATGATTTCACATGAATGGAATTATCTAACTCCTTAATCCATGAAACGATTATTAAAATTTTACTAACATTCCGCTGGTTGGAATGATAAATATATGTAAAATATTATATAAAATACTCTTTTATCGAAAATATTTTCCAAAAATTTTTTTGCACAGATGGTAACCCAAAAATCGCAAAAATTCATCCCAAATGTGGCCGAAACGGGTATTTTCCAAAGCATTCGTCGAACTGAGTGGAATGCTACAAAATTTCCTGCTGTATCTGAAAAAATTGTCAATTTCAGACTTGGGAGTGGGTTTCAAGGAATTATGCCATTGAGCGTTGAACGTTATACAGAGCACGACGAAAAAAGAACAGCTTCGTGTGGGGGCTCCTAGGGAGAAGTGGGCGGCAGCCGCTCGGCTTAGACTTATTACGCTTTAAAAACTTTAGTGTAATCTTGAAGCTAAATAGTTAGGCCTGGAAGCCCAGGTAACCCTGAGGGACGTTAGGTTATATCGTTAGAAAAAAGAATAGCTTACACCGGGGGTTCCGGGGACGGCGGCCCTCCGAATTAGGCAAAGGCTTAGTGTAGGTATGTCTCATATAAGGACCTAAGCTTAGGCTGAGGCTTAGTATATTGACAGCAATATGGCATGCATTACACTTTGGTCCCTCAGGGTTACTTTCGTCGTTTACGGAGAGCTAAACAGTTTGCAGTTCACGACAATTCATATCTCGATCCTGTTGTAGAATTTGAGTATGGATACTGACATTCGCTGGTTCACGATCATGTAGAGTTCGTAAAGAGTTTGCGATTTCCACAGTTGGTAATGTCTACAATCACTACATAGTAATGACCTTTACGGTTACCATCGCAACAGTAATTGGAGGTATAATAATCGTATATAAACGAGCTGCATTTGTTGCTAATAAATGCCTTTTCAGCAAGACAAACTCTAGAGATCACACAAATAATAAGTATATAGGTCATATATGCTTATAAGAGAATAGGGGGCTACCCCCTGAAGCTCCAACCCCTGCCCAAGATCCGGGTTGCCGCTCCCTAACAGATGGTCTTACCCCTACCCCTGATGGGCGGTTGGCGCCAACCGAGAACGTTACACCTCCTGTGAGCCCACCGGCGCCGAAGACCTTCTCCTCGACGAACAAGTGTACAAATGCGAAAAAATGTGGAAAGATGGACCGTACATAGTACATCTTGCAACCGTCGCACGGTTCTGCTTATGCTGGGTACATCAACATGCCATATTTCTGGTTGGACGGTCTATATGGCCCTCCCCAGTCATGTTTCTGCGGTAGACACGGCCCCACCCCCTTCGTCTTAGGGGTTTGCGCCTAACCCGAACACCTCCTCGGCCCTGGCAGGCGCAAAGCCTACCTCCCTGGATGGCCTGGTTAGCTCCCTTGGAGTTCAAACCTACATAACTATTTTTCATGGCCGTGTGAGGCTACTAAACCCAACAGTGTCTGTTGTACTACAGATCAAGTAAATACCGCAGCAAGTGCCCTTCTGACAGGCGTGGGTTTATCGTTGGCACCCAGCAAACATCTCTACGAAGCATTTACCCAGCTCGCATCTCCGGCTTCGTTGATGGATGATTCCTTACGGTCGAAGCTTTTGTCGGCAACATTGATGCTTAAATTGATAGAATACAGTTTTAGTAGAAGCAGAGCCCTCTTTTAAAGAGACAGGAGAGATGATCTTAGGACTCAGCGTGGCTTTGCTCGTATTAATATATTGCCGGGGAAGAGTAGAAGGAATAAAACAGCGATGCTGGTTTTCGAAAACAAAACGAGTGAAACGAAGAACCTCTCTTCTATAATATCAAACTCAGTCTTATAAAAACACACTCCTGGTCACTCTTTTTATGTACAAGAGAGAGAGAGAGGCGTTCGGTTGGTGAACTTGAAAATAAACTTGTTTTCGATTGTTCCGATCATCATTTTTTATTGGGTTCTCCGTTGTACGCCGGCCGGATACTCCTTGTTTGTTTGTTCCTGATCACTATTGTAAAGGCGGTTGCTTGTTAGGGCGTTATTACCGGTGGTAGCCCTGGGGGGCGTGCTCCCCAGTTTGGTTTCACCACTCCCCCCCCAACGCAAATTGCAGGATTAACACAAATATTTACCAACGTGCAATTGGAGATCTCCACGTGAGTTGACCCCCACGTCGAGTGGGTCCCCTCAGTTGAATTTTTCTGTTGACACCCCTGTTCCTTGTTGTGTCATTTTTTACGCTAGTGTGTATGGGATCATTTGTGTGATTCGTTTATTTTGTTTTTGTCTGAACCGAATCATTTACTCTAACGTGTTTTGTTAAATAGTTTTAATTTTATACAAATTCTTTCGTTCAGATCTCCTGCTACTCCTGTTCCAGCTTTTTTGGTAATATCTTAAAAGTTTTTGCTTATCGAGATCTATTTTATCAGCTTTCTATGGTTTTAGCCATATGATCTTTTATTTTTTATGCTTATTAATCATGAAGTTATGTTTGCGGTTAGAATCTACCAGGGTCCTTAAATCCCAACCAGAAATAATTAGTAATGGCTCGTCTTATTATAACAAAATCCTACTTTATGTGACAAATGATTTCGCTGCGATCACAAATAGCTTGTGATCTTTAGTTGTGTCTTGTGTTTTCAGATACATCTCAGTTGTTGGACAACGTTTGCACTACACACTTTTAGTTTATGCCTTGCCTTTAGTCTAAACGCCAACTAATTATAATCGGACTTTCAGACACGCAGTGAAGTGGTGGGCGGAGGGGTCTGCCCTTTCTGCTTTCGACAAATTGAGGGCCATTGCGGATCCAGGGAGGGATCGATGGGAAGAATCTCCACCACCGGGAGAAAGGGTACGCAAGTTTTGGTAATTTCTTGGGACTCAAAATTTTTCCGAATTTCCCCCATTTTTGTCAATGTTGCATCAGCATTCCTGTCAATTTTCCCCGAGTGTGGCAAAACTTAAGGGCACCGTCTGTGCAGGAGTGTGCCGCGGGGAGGGGGCGTGCCCATCCTGGATTAGCCATTGAGTGACCCTTCACATTTGGATGATCCAAGTTCACTTTTGAGTATGCTACTCACCTTTGCCTTCCAGTCATTGTCGTACGTTGGCAAATTGAGTGAAGGTGTGAAGCTTGTAATCTTCATCTACTTACCATTTAGACATGCAGCAGCGGCTAAAGTAATCATAAGTGGAATAAATAAAATGCAGGCCATGCCGTTCTCACTATACTAAGCCTTAGCCCAAGCTTAAATTCTTATATTAGACATACACAAACCCTTTAAGCTGTTCTTTTTTCAACATTATAACGTAAAGCCCCTCAGGATTATTTAGGCCACTTCCAGTTCATTATGCCAGCTCCTGGACAAAATTCTAAATTTGTTGCCTTTGTCTTGGTTGTAAAAGCAAAAAATAAGCTTTCTGGTTATAAGATCCGCTAGCAATAATGAATAAAAGTATAGGCCTTTAGGAAAATTTGAGCTGAAGCCATTGAAGTTAAAAATTAAAGTTGTCACCAACTATACATTTTATGGTCTCGCCCGCCAGATGTTTTCTCAATCGAAAATATGCAGTTTCCGGTTGTGTGAGTGTTTTATAAATATAATTAGCGTCCAACGAATGTATCTTTAGGTTCCACACCACTGCCACGGATAGTCAATTCTATTGTCTTTCTGGTTAGACTAGGTCGCTTGGCAACGTTACCATTGAAACCGGTTCTTTAGCTGTAGCCATGACGAGAAGCTTGCGGCAATAATACCGGTGTCATTCATGTTTGTTAGACATAAGGCAACTGGAGCCAATTCTCAAAGGTTCCCGGCCAGGAGTGGCAGATGGATAGGACTACCATTGCTCGCGCTACTCAGCTTTTTCGGGCTATCACCGTGTGTCGTTCGTTGGTCGAAAATAGTGGATCACGGGTGATATTGCTAATACATCCACTCAGATGGAGTCCAAATTTGCAATTTGTGGTTCGTCTTTCTGGAGCATTTGATGACAAATGCACGAACACAATAAAACGACTGAGATGTTTTCAATTTGTCACAATTTGATATTATTAGTATATAAAACACGTGCTGCGTAGAAAACAAGGCTTGAGTTAATGTTTTAGAATATATATTCTTTTAAAGCATACATGATCATATGGGTAGGCTGTTACCCCTGGGGCTCGCCCCTCCCGCGTCATCCCCTCCTGACAGTTTATCCAATCCCCCTGGTGGCGCTGCACCCGCTACCCAGCTAACCAGCTACTGGGCCCCTAAAACGCCTCCTTCCCTCCCCCCCGAAGATTCGGCTATTTCCCTTTTATCTTGTACCTTGAGCAACGTATGTGCCCCCGTTCCGACATGCCCAACTTTAACTAGCATCCCCGATTGTAAAACTTTAAGGCTTTTCTGGTCAACTTTTTTAGCACAGGTTGTTTTTTTCGATATGACATTTATAATAAAATATTACCTTGTTCCATATTAAAATAGCTCGAACACGCAAACTGTTTTCTAATTCGCATCGCTAAATTAATTCGGGGAATTCCGACCACAAGGTTTGGTCTAAAAGTTGAGTTGTCAAAAATAGACGGCGAAATAAAAGCTTAAAACACTTTTTGACCAAACCTAAAACCCACTAATTTCAGCTCTCAGGGAAGTTTTGAGAATAAGTGTTCAAATTAATATTAATTAATTATTCATAATTTAATTAATATTAACATATATTATATATTACATATATTACATTATATATAACATATATTAATATATGTACACCCTCGGCGTATGCTGATATTTTAGATTACGAAATTTAATGAATGATTTATAAAATTAATTTATTTAATTTTAATTATTATTAAGTAGTATTAATAGTGGAATGAGTTGAAAATTTTGTGTTTCTACGACATTTCAGCAGTCACTTAGAGAATGTTTGTCATCATAGGCACATAAAAGCATGCAACGATTGCTACCATGCTAACAGAAAACTCTGAACTGGCCTGCGGCGGTGTACCAAGATATCAGGGTTCTACTTTAGGGTAGGGTAAAAGCTTGCTCAACGCCAATCGAAACTCACAATACTGTATATCGAATTCTGAAAGGGTTCAATACTGAAAGGGTTCATCGAATTTAGTCCATCTTTTACATACTCGCTACCCTATCCCACTATTCCCTAATATATTCGATACCCTATCCCACTGTTCCCTAATATATTCGCTACCCTATCACACTGTCCCCTAGTATATTCGCTACCCTATCCCACTGTCCTCTAATATATTCGCTACCCTATCCCACTGTTCTCTAATATATTCGCTACCCTATCACACTGTCCCCTAATATATTTGCTACCCTATCCCACTATTCCCTAATATATTCGCTACCCTATCCCACTGTCCCCTAATATATTCGCTACCCTATCCCACTGTTCCCTAATATATTCGCTACCCTATCCCACTGTTCCCTAATATATTCGCTACCCTATCCCACTGTTCCCTAATATATTCGCTACCCTATCCCACTGTTCTCTAA
>JASANE010024393.1:0-14214 GCA_030248225.1 Trileptium ribeirensis
GCATAACATTTTTGAGCCTTAACAAATATATATCTTCATTTTTGTTCCAAATACCTGAAGATTGCATATTGTTTACTGATTTCTCGCAATTTTTCTAAAAAACAAATTGCACAATACACGACACTATAGACGGTCACATGCGAAATAGACTTGAAGTAAGGCAATTGTGCACTTTTGAAGGCATATTTACAATCTCTTGTTCAGCTATAATATCATGAGATAGCTTTGTATTGACCAAGTCTGAGATTCCAGCGAATTAAGAATATTTACTGTATTCTTTATTATATAATATATTCTTTATTCTAATTTCCCAGTCGAAGATTTGTGAAGGCTTTAACTTTTCGAAACTGGCTAATGATTTCCAAAAAGTACAGGCTAGAGATTTCGGCATAACCTCCTTATCTATCTGCTAACATGGCGCGATGTCTGAAGCCAAAATTAAGGTGTTAGGAACCATGTTTTAATACCTATGGTAAAACATGTTGTAAAGCCATAAAACCTTGAAACTTAAGTAACACATATAAAGTTCCCTTCTATTTTGGCCTGGGAACTGAACTGTATAAAATATTAAAAAAATATTTTCGAATTAGAGATACATGACTTCGCAGGCTCCTAGTGACGCTTTTAAGCATTCCGATGAAAGTTAAAAAAAAGCATTCATTTGTAATAAAGCGCATGTTGTCTTTGACTGTTTCAATTGATTTGTAGGTAGTAATAGCAAATTATTTGCATTAGCACAAATTGGAATCGCTAGAGCAGAAGTTAGTCTCTTACCTTATTAAGTCGTATATAATATCCGATTCCATGTGACGATTCAGAAACGCTAAAATTCCGACGATCCAAGTTTGTGCTGAGCAAATTTTCACCGGTGCCTGAGTCGCTTTGAAAATAGAAAATAGCACTTGCGTTAGCGGCAGTGTGTGTTGGACCCTAAAACATATAACGCGGGAACTACGATAAGATGTGTGCATAGATATGGTAAAACTGAAAATGGTTTAAATTTCGGTCCTCGATTCCAACTGAGTTCATTTTAGATACGGTAACAGAAAGTTGAAATGAAATTCACTGGTTTTAAAACGAGTATTTTTAAATCGATCTTTGGAGTTTCAAATGGAATTTTAAAACTTGTTTTATGTTAAACAAGTACATGCATCGATAATCCGGTTGACGTGAACGGTTGGATTTAACTTTAATTAGCATTTCATTTTTTGTTTATACCATATCGCTGCACACAACCTATCGTAGTTCAAACTTAGTACAGAAAATATACCGAGTGCACTAATTTCTTCTAAAATGTATTAGAAGTATATTCATTATACAACCTGTTGTTGTTATTAAAACATATTTTCATTGCAATTGGAAGAAATGTAACTAACTTGATACTTGAGAAACATTCCATAATAGCCGGGCAGTATTAAGTCTTAACTTTTCGCATACGACGTTAAGTTATATGTTAATGCGTCAAACTGCAACGATGACAATGCTCCGATTCATCTTCAGAACGCACTTAGCTCCTTGGAACAATAGGCAAAATCCTCGCAACTTTCTAATTCAGTCTCGAAATGCAATATTTTACACTTGGGCAAAACAATCTCAAATTTCAATATGGTTTGCAAGGGAGTGAAATTTCCTGTATTTCCACATGTAAAGACCTAGGTGTCATAACTAGCTCCTACCTCAAATTTGAGACCCACTGCGATGTATTCGTTGCAAAAGCATATCGTGTAATCAACATGTTGATTAGCTGCTTCATTCACTGTAACTCAGAGTCATGAATACTGTCGTATTTATCGTATGTACGACCAATATTGGAATATTTTAGCCAAGTTTAGTCACCGTGTTATTTGCTCGAAATAGATAAGTCGGAGAAAGTGCAACAGCAAGTATTTCACAAGAAGGCTAGCCGTGCGGCTTGCTATCTTCGATTTGTCGTAAAAACAACGACTAACATACTTCAAGCTAGAACCCCTAGAACTACGTCGTTTAAAACACGATCTCATTCTAGTTTTCAAAATTCCGAATGATAAACTTGATAGTTGTCATGCTTTTTCGAAATTTCCCACAACACAAATACGCGTGGTCACGAAAGAAAACTAATAAAACCAAAGTTTCACTCAAACTGTTATAAACGTAACATTGCTGTTAGAACTATCGATACGTGGAATAAATCACCTAGTTTTGTTTGCTGTGAACCTCTCGTAGGATTATCCGACTGCATAAAATTCAAAATATTTTTAAACAAGCTTGACTTGAGCCATTTTTACAGTTTAATACAGTTTAATAGAGACCTTTTTAATAATTATTTGAAATACTATTTACTCCCTTAATAAAAATTTATCTTTTGTGCCCTATATTTTCACCGAACGTAAGTGGAGTTGCTTCCGTTTTGGTTGAATTTAGGTTTATTAACGTGTCTTTTATTTTAAAATTTGCTTTTACATTCATTTTGTGATTAGATTTTGTTACCGGTGCACCGAAAGTCAGTAAGCCATTGCCTAAATTTGGAACTCGCAATGATGGCCTTAACGCCTGATGCAAAACTCGTTACGCCGATTTTCCAGATATCGGTATGCTATTTGTTAATAAACTTCTTTGTTGTTGTTGTTGTATTCATGAATCGATTCTATGTTGAAATGTGTTAATGGTGTCTGATAATACCCAAAAGGTGCTTGTTAGTCATCAAACTCAACTAACTTGATACTCGAGAAACATTCCATAATAACCGGGCAATATTCGTGAATCGATCTTATTCATCGACGTCGTATTCTTTTTCAAACATAAAACCCAACGAAATTGTCGTTCTCGATACGTTGTTGTAAACGTTGGTGAGCGATGATTTTCTCGAGACTCAATTTTATCCATAAAATTATCGATTCGCCAATTGTATTGAAATTTACAATAGCGTTGACGTTGTTGCTGAGTACTACGATGATCCGTCGATTTGTTCGTATTATCATTTTGTGACAATGATGACAGTGGTTGTGGCGGGCTGTTCGAGGAAGACTTTTGGCGCAGTTGATGCTCAACAGGAACCGTTGATACCATTGAAGGGCTCCCGCAGCCGACGTCTTCGCCCATCGATGTTTTGCGCGGAGGTGACGGAGCGGTCGCTGGCCTAAATTCTTGAGGTTGCACTACGCCTGGACCCTGGGCTCGATGTTCCGCACCACGAAATTCCAGCGTCGATGACGATTCGCTTTGAAGCGGTGAGTCTGAAATTTAACGACCGGTAGCATTAGTTATTTCATCAAAAATATCGATGTGAGAAGCTAAGATAATTACTAGTCTCTAACTATCACACTTTTCAGTGTATATACGAAAAACAGCCACCATTCCCATTCCCCACATTTTAGTTTAAGTGATAACCAAACTAATCTGTGGTAATGTTGTTCCCGGATTTTTAAGAAAGATCATCACCCATAGAGGTATCATACTGTAATTAAGTCCAAGCATCCAAAATATTGTTTTAGGCTAAAAAACAAAGCTTTAAAGTTTCTAATTCTGTATGAAATACGATTTATTTCTAGAAAGTATAAGCAAATAATTCGCTCTACGTTGACAGCGTTGAGTTAGACATGTTTCTTTTAGTAAAACAAAAGATACTTTCAACTTTTTCATGTTCAACTCTGCCAATTATTGGTATCAACGATGATTGCAGAGATTTGTGTTAACGGTGTTGGTCGCGCGCCATGTGGATGCTGCTGCGCTGTTATTCGCAAGGTTTGCTGAAATGGAACTCAGAAAAATTGAAGAATAGCTCAATGGATTGCTACGCAACTGTCACCCGTACAGCTAGCGTTCCATGCCTAGCTCTGGCTTGATTTTGTTAAATATTGCACGACACATAAACTAATTCTTCCGTTAAAGGTATTCATATATAACCACTGATCATAAATTAAGTGCTTTAAAAAGAATTTAATACCGTAACACTGGCTATTTAGAGATATTACAGAGCCTGTGAATCGGCTGCGACCCAATATCTGACGGTAAAAAGAAACTTTATATGGCATAGTAATAGTTACTGTTTATAAAATATAACGATTAAACCACAATGATAAAGGAGACAACTTACTGTGACTCACAAAATTTAACATATGAATCTCACAAGTGCCATTAAGTTAGCTGATATTTTGTATCGGACAATATTCTCAGTCAACACGTTTTGCGCAACCAGCTGCTTGATTGGCAGAAATATTTGAATGTTTTGTCCAAAACTCACATTGCGTGTCATTCAACTAAACTTCTTGTTCGAAAGACCCCGTCTCTATCACAGTGATCGTCTGTTAGCTCAAGCAAGAGTCCAATGATAACAATAGCAGGAATGTATAATACTCGATTATACTCATGGACTTTACCTTGTCTGATGAGGGGTTGTTTTCGTACAACCCCGCAGGCGATATCAGCGAGCCTCTCCCACAAGTTGTTTGGTGAGCACTAGAGGTGAGAACGGACCGAAGTTTCAAAAACGACCGTTGGAAATCAAGGTCGGCTAGGCTCGGAGTTACAACATTTCGGCTCGGCCCGGTCCGTTGAGAATTGAGGTCAGCCCGGCCCGGAGCTGTAAAATTCCGACCCATACTGGCCCGTCCCGTTTGTAATGAGTGTAATCGATACAAATGATGCAGGACATATAAAGATAAAAAAGCATATATCAAACAGCCCGACAAAAAAATTCTAAAAACAAATCAAAGGATATAAAGCTGTGTACCAATCATTCGGTCTTTTTCTGAGATGAGAAAGAACATAAAATTTGTCGGGCTTAAATAGAGCTTAAATCTTAACTTAAATCGAGCCCGTTGAAAATCGAGATTGGTCCGGACCGCGGGCAGGACTGGACGGAGCAGGGTCAGCCTTGGTCCGACATCCTCACCTCTAATAAGCACCAGCTATCAGGTTAATAATCAGCAATGACTAATGAAGTTAAAGCAGGAATCGCATTCACCGGTGGATGCTATTACTGCACTAATCTTACGAATTATTGACGATCTGATAGCTGGCAGACCACCCAAGATACCTTGGAGATAACATATACCTCCGCAAAAAATACCGGGTGTGTCCCGAGAAATACTTGGTCTGTTAAGCCCAAAACTAGTTCCTCATAGCATAAGCTACAATACACGGCTATGATAAAGTAGCAAACTAGTTTTGTAATTTTTGCCATCAACTCTTGGTTCTAGAAATTGACTACATATTGGTTACGCTTCTCCGTGTCGATCCAATGCCATAGCCGAGATTGTTTGTCTTGATTTGCCCTTCTCTATATACTAAGCCTAAGTCTTAACCTAAGCAAAATTCCTTATATGAGGCATGTATATACTAAGTTTAACCTTGTGTCGAGAGACCACCGCCCCGCGAACCTTCCGCCCGAAGTTGTTCTTCTTTGTAACAATATAAAGTCAGGCCCCTAACGGAAAAATAAGCCAATATTTAAATACAAAATGACGCTACACAAGTTTTGTTATAGTATTCAGGAAGCATTAGGTTCCCATAGTATATACAAGTACAATAGCTTTTCGATACTCCTCCTGAGCGGCCCATGTGGCCCATAGCTTTAGACCTTTAACCCTGCAGATGGCGGCCGTGGCGGAAGTCATCCGGCGCCTAACCCTATAAAATATTAAATTTAATCACGGAAAACATGGTATGGAAATAATTTTTTATCAACAATAGTGACTTTCATTCGTCTAGACTATTGTATAATACTGTGTAATGTCGCTTCACAACCAACTCACGTATTATAGTTGGTCAGATAAATCACATATTGTATAAATCCAACCTTAAAAAATAAAGAGGTATTATAGTCGGTTAAACATAGAGAACTCTAGAGAACACTGAATATGTTTTAGATTTTGATCGATCTAAATTGAACACGATATCGATTTCAGTCACATAAATAATCGGTTGGTACATCTATATAGATTTACATAAATATATTGTGTATGTAAACAGGTGAATCATAGATCTGATAAAAAGAAAATATAGCATATATAATCGAAATGCCAGACCAGTGGCGAATCTTGTAATTATTTGGCGAGAGTTGATCACGCTTATATAACAAATATATTCATTATCTGCAAACAAGGACTTATATATTCTGCCTTTGCACCAATGATGCATTTTTCACTCCATATCTATATCTATTAACATTTAGGCAGATATGCTTAGTGAAATGGACCCCTTAGATACGGAATTTGCATAATATACTTCTTACTTATGCCGTAAACATCAGCGGTCTAAATACAAAATACCGAAGAAACGTAACATCGTCTCAATAAATTTGGTTTCGGTAGATGTGGCTAAAGTTAATTAATAGGCTCTTGCTCGGTTGATATTTTGAAACCAGAAATCACACTATTTTACACAAAGCTTAAACTTTCAGTTTGGATTTCAATTCATTGGCCCAAAACTGAGAATATTTTTCGTTATAACATTGCTTTTCTATTATTTCTGAAATATTGTTCTTATAAATGCGTGCGATTTTATGTTTTTGGTTACGTTGCAAAGCAAGCAACGAAAAACTGACCTTGGTATTTTCGTGTGAACGGTCGCTGCACCACAAACCGCGACCAAAAGTAAGTAATTTCCTCTTTCCTTAACATGATCCAAATTTCTCAACTGAAGAGCTGTACTGACAGTTCGTATATTATTATATACCATGCAATCGAAATTGACAAACAACAATTGTGCCCACACAGCCTACGCCACGATAACAAGCAAAATAAACACGAATTCAATATGTACGGCAGTGAAGATAATCCTATATCGAAACATATTTGGTCTCCAAATTTCAAAATCATATATATATATGTTTTTCTTATAAATATATCTTATACAATATTATACATGAAAATATTGGCTTATTATGCAAATATGAAGTCACCGTAATTTAAAAGGAAGAAATTTATATATTGTTAAATTTTAAACGTTAACAAATATGCTGATGAAGTCGATATACTCTATATTCAAATCTAATGCAGAATTTCGCTTGAAATTTTTAATTTTACTAGTTAGAATTGTGTGCGACAATAAATTATTATCTGGACAGCTGTTCAATTCCGCCAGAAACTAGTTATTTTGAGAAATGAAAACAAATATTCGCTAATAGAAATTGTCAAACCATACTGCTTGGCAAAGTGTTTAACAATAATCATGCCAGAGAGAAGAACAGTAAAATGTAGTGAGCTTGTAAACTTGAGACGAAAACTTTATTGCAAGCGCAACGTAGGTAATAAGTATAAACAACAGTGAATGAATTAGTGTTGATAAAATGTTTGCCTTTTATAGGCTAATATCAAACAGTATACGTATACTAAAATAATCACGAAGCTTCTAGTATTGACGCGACGTCAATATGTTACAGTTCGGCTGACGTGGCCATTGACACGTGACCTTCGAAACGCTTCCGGCTCTGCAATTGACGTGTCGTAAAATCAATATCTAAATTGAGGGACCGTCAGCCGTTGATGTAGAGATCATGGAGGCACTACAACCTAACAAAGCTAACTGTTTGAAGAAATATATATCCAGTCTCCGGAAATAACACTAACATCTTAAATAGTAAATCTTTTCAGTTGCCTTAACGCTGAAAACCATATGCTAGCGCATAGGTGTACAAGATCCGTTGGCTATGCCGGAAGAGGGGTGTAGATGGTATCGGCGAAGGGGAGTGTGCGGCCGAGGGAGGTGGTAGTATGCGGAAATGGGTGACCAAAACTTCTACCCAGAGCATCGAATTTTTTCTTATACTTTTATTCCATTTTCACCAATTGTACCTTAAAGATTTTGCAATTTTACGAAACAGCAAAATGTTCCGCGCATCACAGCGGGTAATGTGATAAGGTGATGCTGGAGAATCTCTCGAGATAAATATGGCTTAGAGGGTCCGACCCTAAGACGAAGGGTTATCCTCCGTCTCCTATACCTTAGATACTTGAAATAACAACCTTTGGTACTCGGACTCAATGGTTGATACGTTGTAAAATACTGTCAAATTTTTGGCAAAATAAATTTAAATTTTTAAAGAAAGCGTCAAATGGTAGGTTAGTTATTCTAAGCTTTGTAGGCTATAACCGATGCATCAACGTCATTAAGAAAATATACATAACAGCAATGTAGCTATAGGAAAAAGTTTTACATAGATTATTGTGCGCATGAAGTATTTTTAACATTGAATATTGCAGCATGAACAAGTCTGTAGACAACACCCGTGACTGTCGGCCGATGGCGATTGCTTTGCTAACAATCTTCCTGCAACCGTCAATTTCATTCTTACTGACTTTCAACTGCCACGGACATTGCGGGACTCTGAACTATCACTAGAAGCCTTGAAATGTAGGCTTAAAACGCACTTATTCCCTAGGACTTGACTGTTTATTCTGTGTTTTGTATCAAATTATATATTTAAAAATAAATAATCTGTCCTACGTTTCCCAATGTTATCAGTGACTGTTTACGTGAATACTCTTTCAGTTATGTTTTGTCTACGTGTACGTATGTAAAGTCTGTGTTTCCTGTAATATTTTGTGTCAGCGCCTTTGCAACGCTTCGGCGAAAAGGGCGCTATATAAATGTTTCTATTATTATTATTATTCTTATTAACGATTTAAAAACAAGAAATGTAACCTGTGCAATATATTTCGCCATTTATCACTATTGGACTTCCGATTTGCCACGTAAGCATTATTCAATAATAGACATGTAACAAATCTAGTTGTATATATATGAATAAATCACAAGTAGGTACTGTCGTTATACTATATATCAACTCTAGTAATCGTTATGTTATATATCGCTTTTAGTCTGAAAAACTACAATTATCTCAAGAAGCAAACCGCTCTTATTGTAATTCGCTACACCGGTGTGGAATAGATATTGTGCAAAATAGTAGTATGTGTACATTGTTAAACATATACTGCAATTCAAAGACATGTTATATTAAGTTTCGTTGACCAATTCGGGCACGCTATGACCCATCATTTGCAGAGGGTCATAAATGCAGCCTGTGTGTGCAGGAGCAATAATAAATACTTCAGAAAAACGCGTAAAACTCACAGTCTCATGTAAGAAAGAGAAACATACTGCTATTAAAGAAGACATTTGGTTGATCAATTCGAGCACGTTATGTCCCATCACTTGCAGAGGGTCATAAATGCAACCTCTGTGTGCAGGAGCAATAATAAATGCTTATGGAAAACGCGTAAAAATCACACAGTCTCATGTAAGAAAGAGAAACATACTGCTATTCAAAAAGACATTTGGTTGATCAATTCGAGCACGTTATGTCCCATCACTTACAGAGGGTCATAAATGCAGCCTGTGTGTGCAGGAGCAATAATAAATACTTCAGAAAAACGCGTAAAAATCACGCAGTCTCATGTAAGAAAGAGAAACATACTGCTATTCAAAAAGACATTTGGTTGATCAATTCGAGCACGTTATGTCCCATCACTTGCAGAGGATCATAAATGCAACCTCTGTGTGCAGGAGCAATAATAAATGCTTATGGAAAACGCGTAAAAATCACACAGTCTCATGTAAGAAAGAGAAACACACTGCTATTCAAAAAGACATTTGGTTGATCAATTCGAGCACGTTATGTCCCATCATTTACAGAGGGTCATAAATGCAGCCTGTGTGTGCAGGAGCAATAATAAATACTTCACAAAAACGCGTAAAAATCAAACAGTCTCATGTAAGAAAGAGAAACATACTGCGATCCAAAAAGACATTTGGTTGACCAATTCGAGCCCGCTATGTCCCACCACTTGCAGACGGTGATAAATGTACCCTGAGTAATAATAAAAAACCTCAGGTAAACGCATAAAAGGCACTCAGTCTTATCCAAGAACCAGAAACATACGCACTGCGTCGTCATTAACTGCAGGAATCTATAATGCACTGTACTTGCCGCAGGAATGAAATTTTGCCGAAGTGTATAATACAGCATAAGACGAACGCTATGGCTTATTGATTAAACTGGCAGTAAGCATAAGGTCCCTAACAGCATATGGTCATAAACGTCACTATGTTTGGGAAATAAAATTATGACCAGCAGTAGCACAGAAGCTTTAAATCAAACCAATGTAAACTCCGATCACTATTTCATAGTGAACAGTAGCGAAAACAAAGCATAGCATCCACAGTCATAGAAGGAGGTTGCTAAAGCAGTCGAACTGCTTTGATCTGTTTTGCGCTTACTTACTTCCTTCACATGAAATGAAAATAAAATTTTTTTGAAAACTAGGTGTCAACAAATTCAATGACAGCTTAAGGATATATCTGAAATTTTTAGTTGAAGGCAATCCTTAAAATGGACATTATCTTTGATCCACAATTGCCTAACACACGACCCATGAGGTGAACTGAGTTATCTTATCTACCAAAACCTGTAGTTTCGATATCAATAATGCTTTCTTATTGTTTGTCTCTTATTCTTTCATGTCCATATCCCACACTTGTGAATGAATCTCAAGCATTTGTCCACACTTTGCAGTCAATGTTGTCTTTTTCAAGTTATATAGGTATGTCACTGCAGATATGAACCTAACTGCATGTCGCTGATTCTAAAATCAAACGGAAGCACTGATTTTAAAATATTTAGCATAATCGAAAGCTAAGCTCACATAAGATGTTTGTATTTAAACTATGAAGGTAAAATAAATATTACAGCCAATCTCCTTATTATTGCCTAATAAACTAATGGAGGATAAACTGCAAAAAAATTCTCTCCAAATATAATAAGACAACAAACCTATAAATTTAATAACTTAAACTTTAAGTTAGGTTGTCTGACAATCTTGAGAAGCGAAAGTTAACAGAGTTTAAATGACAGAATTTTCCCCTATAATTTGTAAAATTTTTTGTCAAACATGAAGAAAACATCTATGATTTTACTTAATACCGGTAAAAAACTACCTATTTTAACTAAGAAAAACGACCTATTTTCGCTAAGAAAAACGACCTATATTAGCTAACAAAAATGACCATTTTAACTAAGAAAAATGACCTATTGTAGCTAAGAAAAACGACCTATATTAGCTAACAAAAATGACCTATTTTAACTAAGAAAAACGACCTATTTTAGCTAAGAATAACGACCTATATTAGCTAACAAAAATGACCATTTTAACTAAGAAAAACGACCTATTTTAGCTAAGAAAAACGACCTATATTAGCTAACAAAAATGACCATTTTAACTAAGAAAAATGACCTATTGTAGCTAAGAAAAACGACCTATATTAGCTAACAAAAATGACCTATTTTAACTAAGAAAAACGATCTATTTTAGCTAAGAAAAACGATCTATATCAGCTAACAAAAATGACCTATTTTAACTAAGAAAGACTACCTATTTTAGCTAAGAAAAACGACCTATATTAGCAAACAAAATGACCTATTTTAACTAAGAAAAACGACCTATTTTAGCTAAGAAAAACGACCTATATCAGCTAACAAAAATGACCTATTTTAACTAAGAAAAACGACCGATTTTAGCTAAGAAAAACGACCTATATTAGCTAACAAAAATTACCTATTTTAACTGAGAAAAATGACCTACATTAGCTAACAAAATGTTAGATTATTGTCAGCAAAATCATTTACTTTAAGCTTGAGTTAATTCTCAACAAAAGGTAACAATTTTTAAATATCAACACAATTTTACGTTAAATTATTATTCTTTTCTAATGAAAACCAAATATAACCAGAACCAGGTCGTAGATAGTACGTTTATAACAAAAAGCAGCCAGGTACATAAATTTGACAACAATAACAACAGTAATAATAGTAGTTAGCATACGGTGACAGGTAACAAGGAGAGTACTATATGGTACAAAGGAAAAGGCCCCGGTACCAGGTGTTCATGGTACACTTACATCGGGAGGTACTTACAACAACTACAGTTTAGACCAAACGATTTGTAACAATATTTATTGCTTGCAGTATCGTAGATAATTAGTGCACAATGCTAACCAATTCAACTGGAACAGAACAAACGATTTTGTTATTTGTAAAAAAAATTATACTAGTGCAAGAAGGTAATTTTAATTTGAAAGAAGGGTATTATACTACTTTAGGTATAGAAATTAAGACACCGAGTGGTAGTTTGATAACACAAAGTCAGTTTATTTGAGTTATCGTTTCACTCTTGAAACAGATAAGTTTTAATGTAAGGCCACGTAGTTACATAGTAAAACCTCGAGATCATAATGAAATTTAGTATGCGTATGGTACTTAATATGCTCAAGGCTTTGCCGAAGATACCAAGCCGCCAGTTACCGATAAGGGTAAGAGCGAAAATACTAGTCACCTGCGATTGTTCTTCTTATTCACGCTAATCTCGTTGACTGCTAGTGCGCATTCATGTGGCGTTCCCAAATGAAATGTTTGAAGTAACTAACAAACCAAAAGATCCTTACTTTGGAAGACTATCCCTGAATCGTGAACCGGTAATTTATAGGAGAATAAATGAGTGTGATAGTCTTATACAATATTTGGCGAAATCTTGGTATAAGTATTACAGAACAGAAAATATGGAACCCATAAAAAGTATTTAACTTAGATATAGTTACAAGTAGCATAAACGGCAAAAACCTATTGATTATAAAATATTGTACATATACAGCGAAATCCGGTAAAGTTAGGTCTCTATATGGTCAATGCTTTGCAGAACAGACGGACACAAAATTTTAGTCCAAAACTTTAATTCTTAACTGAATTCCATGTCGCTTATAAATTTGGCAATTTTGGCAATACTGTAAGTCCAATAGATTTTAAATAATGTAAGAGAAATTGAACTGAACTAAGAATTATAGAACAAAAATTTTCGAATCCAAGTACAAAACGTCAGATTTGACTACTTTTATTTTATATATAATATGAAAATTCGAAAGTATTAGTTAAAATAGGCGTAGCTCTCCAACGGTTAAAAAATTTTAATGGAATTACTTTTACTTAAAGAAACTGAGGTTATACGTGTACTTGATCATACCTTTTACTGTATTAGCTTCGGTACGCGAAGTAGCGAATCAACATTCAAACCTAAGTCTGTTAACAAATCGATTTCTTATTCTGTCAATAACTTGCACCAAACTTCATGTCATTCGAAATCTTCTATCTTAATATTATAAAATACCTGTTAACTTTATTCAGCTTTATTTTTAATATATTTCTTATTGGGCACATTATCCAAGTCCTCTGTTTTGTTTGGTTTAAAATTTGAGCGAATTAGGAGGCAGTCTCCGGCAGCACAGGTTCCGGTTACCTACAAACTTACATTTTGTTTATCTTACCTAAATCTTTGGTTAACCTCTACTCCCCTTTGACTAAAATCATGCAACCAATTAACCTATAAATGAAATCAAACCCTCAAAATTGTTATGATTAGGTAAAAGTACGAAATCCATACTTTTGCGAAGCCGCCTTTCTTGCCTAGCGGTTCAGGCAAGAAACCAGGATGGTATATAACATATACGGTCTAGTTTGTTAACCACGAACCTAAATGAGCATCATCTTAGATGCTGTCTCTGCATCAATGTGAACGCTTCAGCACTGTTATCTCTATTCGTATTGCCGTCACAATAGTCACGTAGCAAATAAGTTGTGAGCTGCTGATGGTTTTTTGGGCCTATATACGACAATATATGCAAAATTATGAATTGTGTTCAATCCACGCTCAATGCATTGCAAGGTACATATGTCTGTATAGAATATGTGCTTATATACATTGATCAAATCCGTTAACACTGAAATAACATTTGTTGTTTTCAAAATCAACTTTCGTTCAAAAAATTGTTTACTATGTTCCTTTCTCAATTCAAAATCCTCGTTCCGTAAACTAAAACATCCCAAACCAGAGTCACGTTACTTTTCAAATTTGAGTACTATTACATTAATATAAGATTAACCTAAATGAAACGTGAGAATTTGGTTAAAAAATTTAGAAGCTAACATATTAAAATATACGTAACTGCTTTGAATTGTTGTTTAAATGAAGGGCTTCATGGCGTCTTACCATTAATCTCGTAGTCATGCACACATCATCAGGTACGTTGCTTTATTTCAGTGTCAGTAGTTGCGATTTTATCACTTGCTAACGCTTTTTATGTTGTCTATAATAAATAAATGGTTCAACCGCGTCTCCAAGCATTACTTGTCAGTATCAAGTATGGGATTAATTATTTACGAAAATACAATACCAATATCATCCATTCCAA